>JBBPTD010001216.1:0-11811 GCA_038093895.1 Boletus aff. mottiae
TGGTGTCGACCATTGTCCGAGCTACAACCGAAGCTATGGTCGTTCAAGGAGTTCATCGAGGAGAGTGCATGGAAATGGGTTGGCGCTGCGTCTCGAGACAGGGAGGACTACACAGAGGTTGACAGACAACGTGATGTCTAGCTATTTGTCATCATCATTCTCCGCCAGACCGCCGGAAGATGCAAAACTTTGCCAGATCATGAATTACATGCGGCCACTGCGAGGCATGTTGCTGTATCACTCATTCCACTATTTCAGTGGACGTACTTGCTGTATCCTTCGAGTCCACAGATTTCGCCCATCGTCCTTACGGTCCATATATTTCTCATGACGTTGGGGAATCTCGAGGCTTCGTCTCATGTCCAGCACACATTTATGCCACCATCATCATCCAGATGCACACAGTGCAACGCCAGGCAGAAAGAGGACACAAGGAACCTCGTCGTATGCATTGACGGTGCGTCTGACCGATTCGGTCACAATGTAAACATTCATTGTCTTTGCAATGTCTTGTTCTCGCTGACGACTATGGTCAGAACACCAATGTGGTGAAATTATTCGCCAAGGTCGATCTGGAATCGATTCACCCAGAACAATTCGCATATTATGCTAGTGGAATTGGCACTGGCCCGAAACCGATACCTATTTTCGGTCGAATGCAGACAGCAGTTTATGACAAACTTCACATTACAGTTGTACAGTTTGTACTCCACTCTAGATCGTCCACTTTGAGATTGAATGAAATATGTATTGACAGGAATATGGAGGAAACTGTCAAAGATGCATATGGCTGGCTAGCACAAATGTATCGAGAAGGGGACCAGATATACCTTTTTGGTAGGTTTCGTTTTTGTCTCATAGTTCTTGCATTCCACAACTGCCTTATAGGTTTCTCTCGAGGCGCATACCAAGTGCGGGTGCTTGCGGGAATGATACACGAGGTGTGACCTAGAGGCTACTCATCGTGTTGTCCTGAACACGTGTCCTAGGTCGGCTTGATGAAGGAGGTGACGACGGAGGACCAGATTGGGAAGTGAGTAACTGTGACGTCGCTTGCGCAAACTCGACGAACTTCTCGGCAGGGCTTATAATTACTATGAAGCAATCCGTTCAGGAAAGCCGACGGTAAGGCCAAGCGCAATGGAATTCAAGAAGATGTTTTCCTGGATGGATCTAAAAGTACACTTCATCGGAGTGTGGTAATGTCATCAGTTTCATGCCCGGTGGGTCGGATGATGCTCATAACCGATATTGGTCAGGGACACCGTTTCCTCCGCGGGCGTTATAGGAGGTGATGTCCTTTCGATGTCCTCATCCGCGGAACATGCTTGTCATTTCCGACATGCACTTGCCCTCGACGAGTGTCGGGTCAAGTTCATGCCAGAGTACTTCTACGAAATAAACTCTCAAACGTGCGTTGGAAGGTCCAAGTACACTACCATCTCTCGTGACGTTGAACAAGCAAGTTTCGCAAACGATCGGTGCCAGTCCAGCCAGGGTGATGGTAGTACCGATCTCTTAGAGAACAAGAAGAGTCCCGATATCAAGGAAGTCTGGTTTGCCGGCAGTCATTCAGACGTGTGGGTACGCCGCCACAACACACTGATGATGCTAATTTGCTTCGCAGAGGTGGTAAGAGCAGTCCCGGAGAGTTTCGTAATGCTGGGCACGTCTCGCTGCTATGGATGCGTCGTGAAGCGTCTGCCAATGGTCTCGTATTGAAGCCGACTGATTTAGTCTGGCTCCCAGACGATCTCGATTCTGGTATCAGTGACTCAATGACTTCTATTTGGCAAGTCGTCGAATATTTGCCCATCAAGCATCAAGTATCCTTTAGTGGTGCTGGTGAACATGCTGTTCGGTGAGATTCGTGACGTCTTACTGGTTTGTGGTGCTGATCTCGCACTTGGAAGGTTGCATCGGCCTCGGCCACGTCGTATCATACCCGGCCAAAAGGTCCATGCTTCCATTTTGTACGCAAATACCTACAAGTCAAAAGCCACGTTAGGAGAGGGTTTCGACATACCTATCATACACTCTGGACTCGATGGTATGGAACTGAAAAATTCAATCTGGGAGACGGGGATGTTCGACGATACTGCGGCACAAGAGTTGGTGACCTCCCTGGGTAGTCCGCAGGGGGTTGCACCAATACATCTCGACAGGTTGTTGTTCATGCTGCGGCTCAGTATGTTTTTCGATTTTCCTGACAGTATACAATTTACGCGCTTTTAGAGGAGGGCAAAGGTTGCGTCAGGGAAGTAGCTGACTGGCAAGCCAAGTTCATGAGAGTTATTACGGACCGTCACTATGCACCACTCGTTAGGCTTGTCGCGCTCGTCGCTTATCACGAAGCTTGTGAGTTTCTTATCACTAACCCTTGCGTTGTAACGTGTATAATTTCTCGTCGCAGCTTGCGATCCGCACCCAAAGGGCTGTGTGCCGTCTCCCATTAAACTTTCACAGGATATATTCCTTGACGCGGAGGAATGTCTGATGGGCATTCTGGCCGCGCACAGGTATCAAGATGGTCCCAGGATGTTTGCTCTTCTGAGGCCCCTGATGAAGCACCAGATTCTCCGGGAGCGCATCCTCTCCCCAAAAATCGTGGAAGCAGTCGTGAAGTTTATCGATACGATCATCCAGCAACCTATAGGGAGTTTTGGACAGGCGACGGAGTCCTTGGATCACCTGTTACAGTGCGGTTCGTTGGCGATTATCATACATCTAGTAGTTCACTCATGATTCCTTAGAGGACACTCGCCAAGTTCTTATTAAGAACCTCGGGGCCAGGTCATCGAATTCCAACGTATCCAGGCTGTCACATATCTTGAAGGTCGACGGTAGGCCGACACATATAATCGGGTCAGAGCCGCATGGTGACACGCCATTCTTTTCAGGCTCGGACCTTCTACCTGCTGCTTTGCACATGATGTTGACCCTCGCACGAATTCCGGAAGGTAAGTATCCGCTGCTCACCCATGACAAATCAGTGGTAATGCGGTGACAGCAAGAGATGTGTGTTCTGCAGTGAAGCCTAGGATCAAGAAGTTGGCGAGTAAAGACGATGGACCAGTTGGTCGCCTCGCAGTTGAAATATTGCTGGTTCTAGATGACTCGAGTAGGCAGAATGTTGTTCGACTTCCGTTCTCTTTTTCATGATTCAGCAGATGGCAAAGGTCGCACTATCGGCCCTGGGCAACAGACCTTGTCTCACCTCTTCGGGCTTGGTGAGTGACGTTCGTCGTTGGTTTCAAACATATTTCCATCTGACATCCTCCGTATCAGACGCAAAGGAACTCAACGGTCCACAGAAAAAGCTCATTGGAGAACTGAAAAAGGCCGTTGAGAGGGGGAATGTCCGGGAGCGTACCGCTGCTACGATGACACTCCTGCAGCTATGCGAGAGTGAGTCTCATATCAATGAGCTACAGACACGAACTCATATTTCATCAGCTGCGACCATCCGCACTTATCTCCGTGATATTAACATGCAGGACGTGTTCGTCAGACAGATGCGACGTAAGGACAGCGCGCTACTTGCCGCATACGCGCTGGCTGTCTGTTTGAAATACAGTGAGTGGCGGCGTGGCCTGCTGTCAGGGTCGTGTAGCCGAATGTTACGCTAGGTAACATGGAGGTCATTAAAGACAACGGAGAACTCCCGAAGCACATCGTCCGCATGTTAATCTTGGACTACTTCGACGATGCTGTCGGCGAAGTCGAAGGATTCCAGGTTTTCGGAGACTTGATGCAACACGGTAATAGACTATGACTGTCGTTCTGGACGATCTGGCTCCGCATGCTGATTTACCTGAGTTAGCTGACCTGCGGAAAAAGATCGCTGAGGGGCCCGACATCATCCATGTTCTGGAGGCGAAGCTGGGAAAGGGCAAGCCGAAGGAGATCCGGACAAGTCTGATTTGCTTGGATATCTTCCAGTCCTTGGGTATGAAGTGGGAATGACGATATCAGTTCTCCGTAGCTGAGGCACTTGCTAGAACCGCACAGTCCTCGAACTTCCGAGCTTGTCGACAAGAGCCTGCAAAATCTAAAGAATGGAGAATGGAATGCTCAAAAAGCAGGGGTCACGATCCTTTATGCGTTGGCGCAGACGGGTATGCATTCATGGGCCATCCTAGCCTTTTAACTGAAGTTTTGTGACTTCAGAACACGGTGTGGCGGCTATCAGCCCCCGTATACACGAAATCGTCGAGATGCTTCTTCCAGCCGGTTATCTGCTGATCCAGCCGACACAGGCAGCTCCGGGCAGCCGAACGTCCTTTAGTGAAGAGGAAGCGCAAACCGTGTCTGCGGACACTTTTTCAATTACCTCACATGACGCGCCGCCCAGGCAGCCTTCATGGATGATAGGACCTGCATGTGCGCTTCGTATCTTGGCGCAGAACGGCAAGTTTTATGCGCCGTCTTGGAAGGACGTTGGAACTGATGTGGCATGTTACTCTAGAGACGTTACGGGGCCGTATGCGCGGGATGATCCAGTACGGCTCTTTGAAAGATTTATTTCTGTCTGGAGCGCTCGTCGACAACAAAGATACGCCAGTGTGGCGCGTTCGGACTCCAAACCGAGGTAATCTACTGCCTTCGTACGTGGATGCGAAACTGCTGACACATATGCTGTTACTGATCGTTTCAGCCAATGTGATCAACATGTTCTACAAGATGATCATGGCCGTCGACGACGGACCCTTTGAACAAGGTCTCATGTCGCTGGAAGATGCCATGCCGCCCCACATTCGGCATTGGAACCGCCTTGTGACGCTGCTCCGCAATCGATCAGAGGCTGTGGTGACTGTCCTCTCGGCTCTGCTCGGCGTCCCAGTACTGGTGGTCCTCGCTGCGGTCGTGTACACGCCGATTTATGCATCTGCCCGGATGTACAAGTGCGTGTTGGGGAATCACCTGGTGAGCGTGGTGATGACTGAAATGACGTATGTGTAGTTTCTTCAGACGGGTGGTATCGCGCTATCGGGATAGACGTGCCTTGCGGAGTCTCGCTGACGAGGGTGAGCACCGAGGTGAGACTGACCCGGCAACGGATCAAGGGGAGAGCGCCGAAGGTCGGCACGACGGTGAAGGTCCTCCAGGTGCACAAGCGGAGGAAAGCTCTCAAGTTGACGAAACAATGCCTTCCCAGGATGATGGGATTGGCAAGCAACTATCACTCCGCAGGTCGGGTGAGTGAAATTAGTTTAAATCTCATTTGAGGATATTCATTATCGTCTATCTAGAGTCCATGCAGACTCAAGGCGTCGAGATAACAAATACTCAGGAAAATGGGGAACCGATACTCCACATGTCTGGTCAGTGAAATCGGGTTAATTTTGAAGAAAGAGGCATCAATAGTTTATGTTGAGTCCACATAAAGAGTAACCAATGGCACGGCCAGGAGTGACGGGTGCTTCACGACATGGGATACGATGGACTTGATAATGCTCCGTACTTGTTTTAGCCGCCGTCGAGTGGTGTATACATTACCTTGCTGGCAAGCAAGGTCATCATGTAGCAATGTCGCTTCGTCTGCAGATTCAAAACAAGGACACACACATGAAAGAGAAAGGAAATTTATCGAATCTCGGGCTTATCCGGATTCTGTTCATGCTACTTCTTAGTGCTTTGGGGTTCGCAGGTGATTGAGAATGGTAATTAAACGAATCTCGGGTATTTCCAGATTCCAGTGCCAACAACGTCAATCAGCTCCAGCTAGGGAATAGCACGGGTATTGCCTGCACCCACGGCGGGTATACCAGCGACGGCACAAGCTCAACACCAATAGCAGCATGATGAGGACGATGGCGAAGGCACGACGGCACAAGGAAAATGGCAAGGGCGAGGGTGAGGATAAGGGCGACAGCGTGACGGCACAAGGATGACGGCGAGGGCGAGGGCGTGAGGACGAGGGCAAGCAAGGGCCAGCACTCATGTGCAAATACAAACAGGAGTGCATCAATGCACTCCCATTCGTCTTTGCATGTTGAGGACGGCAACGGTGCGACGGTGCGAGGAAAATGGCAAGGGCAAGGGCAAGGACAACTTGAAGGGCGACAGCGTACGGTACAGGTTTGTCACGGGTCACAAAAGTGTGACCCGCACCCCGTACTATCCGAGCTATTCCCTAGCTCAGCCTCCAGCACTACCATATCTGCATTCCGTGCCTCGGGATCTATCACCTCTGGTCCATATAAAACATGGGTGGATTAGTATTCTACTAAGAGGATTACATAGATTGGATGGTGGGTATAATAGTTATACTTGCGCTGACAACACTCTGAATCGCGCACGTCACAACAAATAAACCGCGGGAATTATTGTGCACTTGCAGCACCATAGAATGTATGTACCAAAACTCACATGCGCGAACATCATAGTGTACCAAAAACTATGACTGTAAACAACCCAATCGCTACATTCGATTCACCATGCTTGTTAAATTACATTCAAGTTGAAGGCATTTGCAAAGAACGCTCGTCCATCCGAGCCGAATTTTTCTGGTGAGTTTCTTCATTGTTGCCCCTCTTTGAAAAGTCTTCATTTAACCAAGTGCAACCCAGTCGCACGCAGGCATAGATTGACTGAGGTACCATGGCATCCTGACAACTGTCTCTTTGTGTAGCTCGTTGACCGTGCACCTTTCACTGCACAACACGAATCTCCCCATCCCTCCCTCCCGTCCCGTGTACAGGCACACCGTCGGCGGACGTGCCGCCCGGAAGTAATAGATGGTAGTCGATACGGTATCGATGAGCGTATACAGGTCGTCGTCCTCCCCTGCGCTCCACCTTTCAGGCCTAAGGGCATCCAATTGTGCTGGGTCTCCACGTCTAAACCGACCCTTCTCGGTTTGGGAAAAAAGGGTACCACAGGCACTGTAAAATATTCTTGGCAAGGCATTGAAGGCACCTCCGTACGTGAGCGTAGAAGCTTCTTCCGCAGAAACCAACCCTTTGACACCCACCAGCCATGGTTGTGCATACACGATGCGTCCAGAGGTCCCATATGCTACCAGCAGAGGTGCGAACAGCATCAGAATGATTGCGATGACCAAGAGAACCCATGCTCCAGGATAGTGTGCTCCAGGGGTTTGACTGGCCGCCAACTCCAGTGAGAACCCGATGAAGAAGAGCTCCCAGAAAAAATTTGGCAGGTAATTGGCGATCAGCCGTTTGTACGAGCGTCGCGTGGCGAAAGCGATCTCGGGAAAACCTTTCCACCGAATGACGGCAGCTCGACAACCTCCAAGGACAATGGATTCCTTCTGCGTTGTTCCTACCACCTGGACTTCTGGCTCTATGTCCCATAAATTCGCTCCCCATTCATCTTCCTCCGCGTACCAGCAAGCATTGTCAGGGAGAAGAGAAGGGAGAAGAGAAATCATACGCTCAACGATGCGGTCGTTGTCGTTAGCCATCGAAAGCCTAACAAGTGCTTGTAGCTCCGTCTCCTGAAAGTGGGGATGGATACGATGTTCGAAGAAACCCATGAGGGCATACACCCTCTCTGCCCTGAAGTATTGTTCAGCGTTTTCCTCCGCAAGTCGCTCTAAACTGCCGCTCGTGCGTCGCCAGAGGGCAGACTTGAGCAGTGAAAGTCTTTCCAACCTCTCCAGCGGATCTCTCAGCCCGTACGCATTGACGACGGCAGACTCCTCGGCGAATCCAGCATAGGCGCGATTTGCGAGCTGATGGAGGGTGATCGGAGTGACTTCTCCCCCCCTGAACTTGAAACGCAGCTCGCGGCTCAAGAGTGCTTCGGGAAAGGTCCAAAGACGCTCGCCGTATGCCAACCATGCACCTTCCTCCGTGACTCCATCAGGGGGACAGAGCATGATAAGGGTGAACTCGGCTCCACGATAAACATCCGCCATACGATACAGATCCTGGTCGACCTCTGCCGGTGACGCATCCATCGACTTGTCTATCAATGTAAGGTCGATCCAATAGGCGGTCAGGTGAAGAGACGCTACGACAGCCTCGACATCTGTAATGAATGTCGCCTTTGAAATGGTTCTATTTTCCTCGGATGTACCCTTAGGGACGATTTCTCCATATCTGTAAGAGATGGCGACATATTTCTGTTGTTTAATGATGTTTGGGTCAGAGCAGACTTGCCAGGATTTCGACGCTGGGTCATAGATGACGAGTCGACGAGGGTGTGTGGAATGCGTGATGGCGCGGACGGGCTCCCCTCCTAGTTGAGCTCTTCGCAGAGAATACTCGCGAGGGGAACGAGCAACCCAGAGCTGACCATAGTATCTTGACGGGTAGGCAGGATAGGATCCGGTGTAGTCTGGCACATCGGATCCGGGCAGCCATATAAGCGCGAGTGTGAACCAAACCCAACGCATCAGCCACCGCGGGACCTCCGTTGGTTTACGTGGTAGGTGAACGACAAGCCAAATAGCGAGTTTCCTTGTTGTTGGAATATTTTCTCCAACGTCGACCTCCTTCCATTCCCTGTCCCGACGCCTGGGATGGACTGCTTGGACTACGAGTCGTCTGCACCTGCCAGTGGTGGGGCTGACGTATCGCTGCTCTGTTCCGTGGTAAGAGGGGCGATATTGACTATCAAAGCAGCTAGCATCACATTCTCCAGCAGATTTACCGCAGGGAGAGCAGAAGAAAAACTTGTGGAACCAGTGCCGCATGACACAGCGCCCAGATCTAGTACAACATATCAAGCAAGACACCCAAATTACTAGATGGTGACTTACCTGTACACGTCGAAGTGAGAGAGCTGATGACTCTGACCGCCCAGTGTATTTTCCTCATACTTATACTAGTGGCGACGCACAGCAAGACATGTGGATGGCCGCACCTTAGGCACCAGATCTCGGTACTTTTAGACCCCATTAACCTTCCTTGTCGAAGGCCCTCAATCTGCGCCGGTTATTATTAAGGATCCCCCCTAAAGGTCGTGGGAGAACCTCAGAACTGGTGCCCCGAAGGGCGATGAATCGGTAGAATCCAAAGCGACTTCTTCCAGTACTTCGTCCAAGACGTATTCCGCGTTGTCATCCGCATTGTACCGAATACGAGGAAGGTCCTGTGTTGAGAATACGGCAATGTTGCATGAGCGAGGAGACAAATGATGTGAATAAAGAAGCGCTGCACACCCGTTAATACATGTGTCATTGAGGCGTGCATCCGGGGGACTTAAGATATCAAGTGCTGACGGCTCGAAGACCAACGTGGGAAAACCATCTTTGGGGGGCCGTACACGCTCTTCAAGGGCTCCCGGAACATCCGGACAATTGCGTCCACATGGTCGATTTTCAAATTCTGTGGGAATAAAGCATGTCATCAACGTCACGATGGAGAGGGAGTTTCGCCGTTAGCACTGCTTCGTGGCCGTCTTCGCCGTCTTCTTCATCCTCATAATCACCGCCGTTGAGGACATCATCGAGAAGAACGTGCTCGCCTTGTGGGACAACCTCAGTGACCAGGTCCACCTCTTCAGGACCGTCATTTATTTCGCTGTCGTCAAGGGGAGGGAGGGAACATGTAATCGGGGGGAGCCAGAGCAGATCGTTGGCCGCAGATGCGCTCCCAGAGAGCAGATTAACAAGTCGGACAGCTTGCTCCCTTTCAGTGGCATAACGTTTGGACGATGCGAGGGGAGTTGGCCAATGTTCCTCTAACTCCAGCTGTTCCTCACGCCGTTGCTGCAATAATGTATAGAGAAGAGAATCTCGATGGAGTTGAGAAATGGATTGTTAACTACATCACGGGGTAGTTACTTACTTTCAGGCTGGCGTAAGGCGAATTCGAGAGCAAATAATTCTAGGCTGAACCACCGGCACATGTTGTCTGCTTCTAATCCTAGACACCGCTGTTCTTCATGGCAACGTTTGCGCTTAAGTAATGCACGGATCCCATCACGAACATCCGGGTCTTCTAGCCATCGGGGTATCTCGCCGGTGGAGGGTGAAATCCACACGTCCTGGAGTAGCATTTGGTCGTTGCGTAAGTCAGCGAGTTTCGTAGACAGTGGGGTTGGTAGCGGGATAGAATATGCAGGATCATTCAGTTCTTCAAGTTGCTCGCAGTATCTGTTATACTTCTTGATCGCGGACATGAGGGCGGGCTGGCGTTTTGCGATAGCTTTCCGGGTTTGCTGATGAAGTTTGGTCCCTGATCTCATATCTACTAGAATATGTAGTGACAGTTATTGCAGAGTACTCACCCAATGTCTTCTCTTTTCCGCCGACAGCCCGATCAAACTTATCCCACAATAGTTCAAACGAAACTGCGTGTGATTGTTGGGTTTCCGCGATCTCGAGTCACTTCTATTCCTTCTATTTACTGTTCTTTCGATTGGTTTTGGATATCTGGGGATGTGGTTTGCTAGCCCACGAATTGACAGAACTTCTGATTGATCCAAAATGAAACCGTCCAAGTAGTTGTTGCCACCAGGATGGGACATTGGTTCAACGAAAGTGCAAGCTATGTAATCATGAGGGCTATAAGAAACGATGTTCACCTGAGCATGAATTTCCGGTGCATAGAAAACGACGCAGTCCCCGACGTCCCGCGACATGGTGATACGATGATAGGAGACCAACAAGCGCTGCCACAAAAATTTACCCAAGAATTACATAATCGCTCACGCTCGTAGCAACCCTGCTATCCCAGCAAGGTCTCAAGGGGACATCCCAGCAACTTGAAAACAGGTGTCCTCCACACTGAGAGAAGGGGGAAAGAGAGACAGGTTTTGTCAACACACACGATCAACGATCAACAGCCCACGCTGACATCAAAATCCGATGCCTACTCATCAAGATGGTGTCTTGTGCATGTCACTATGTTGCGCAATGCGCATGATGGTGGTCATGCTCATGGACACATTGTCCGGCGCCACACCAATTATTATCGCGACACGAACCCGAGCTTCACTCATCCGTTTAGTGCCGATCAGGCGGTAAATCTTGTCTGCGCCCCGATGGGTGTTGTGAGAGCATCGTAAAACTTTCAAACCGGTGTCGGGAGAACGGCAGAGATAAGCGGAGGCACGACTCAAGCGGTGCAGGATGAGGTCTGCACGAGAGCCTCTAAGCGAGGTGGTGAGTTTTTCTTTGCTTCCTGCTAACTTACCTCGTCACTGGCAGCTCGAGCAAGGCTCCGCTCACGGCCATTCTCTTTTTCGTCATCATCATATTCTTAGCTCATAATCTCCACTCAGTTCTCAGATCATGGCAGATCCCAACCTTGAGGTCTGCCCGGATTATGCTCTTCCGGAATCTGAGGACGCAAGGCTCATCTTCACTGTGGATGGGAAAACCGAAGCGAAAGCAATCGCGCTTCTCGAGCGTCTCTGGGTTTTAAGCAATACCAGAAACATCAAGCATTGGCAGCGGCAACGAGAGGCTGACGCAGAAGCAGAGAGAAATCGCATAGCGCTGGCTGAGCAAGAAGCCAAGCAGCAGCGGGCTCTTCGCGACGAAGAAGAGCGTAAGAAACTTGAATACAAGAACAAGTTCACCCCAATCCCGGACAGACCACTTCCCGACACCGACCTTATCTTCCTTCCCCAACATGCGCTTACCAAGCTACGCAGAGGAGACTACGTCCCCTTGTACCTTTTCATCAACAAAGGTATTCGCGAAGCAGAGGAAGAGGGCTCAGGCGATGAGGACCTTCTTACCCTCGTTCAGACGGACAAGGGCCCCACCAGCGCTTCGGCCAAGGTGAAGGACGAGTCGTTATCCTGGGAAGAATTCGGCCAAGCCAACTACCGCATGCTCAACGCCATGCAACAACAAGAGTGGCCGGAAGACCACCTGAAAATGGTCCG
>JBBPTD010001217.1:0-11807 GCA_038093895.1 Boletus aff. mottiae
ACCAAGACAAGAAAGGTAATAAGTACAGAAACAGGGAGATATGAAGAAGTCTGAGGGAATCTTAGGAAACCAGGATAGTGGTACAAGGTCCAAGATAAGAGAACACAAGGTAAAGAAGACGAAGAGATGGGGATCAAAGAGAAGAGAACACGAGGAACCAAGATAATGGTACAAGGTCCAAGACATGAGGTAAAGAAGATGAGGACACAGGGATCAAAAGGAAGAGAAGATGAGGATCCAAAGTAATGATACAAGGTCCAAGACATGAGGCAAGGAAGATGAAGAGACCAAGATAAGGGTACAAGGTCCGAGACAAAGAAGACGATGTACGCATTCATAGGAAGTCTAAGGAGATCTATGGGAGATGAGGATGAGGAGACAAGGAGCTAGAGGGTGGAGGACGAGGTTCTGGAGGGCAAGGGAGCAGAGGACAAGGGAGCAGAGGGCAAGGTTTCAGAGGGCGAGGTTCCAGAGACGGAGTGGTCTAAGGAAGTCTAGGTTCGAAGAGAAAGAAACAAGTGGCGCAATAACCAGGTGTCGCCAAGGTGAGTTGTAACAGGTATGTAGTATCTTGGAAGATGACATGTCAGTTTGAACCAATAAAGGGAGTGAGAAAAATGTTCACATCACTAAACAGTCAGAGCTTCCAGAATGTAGGGTCATAGCGACCCCCTACATCCAGAGTCTGATGGCTGTTACTCTGAGCATTGCCACATCAAGAGTGTTTGGCATTTCTGCACAGAACAGCCTATGTCCAAGGGTTTCACCCATGAGCAGATGACAAGCAGTAAACCGTGTCGTCAGAGCTGTGGGGCTCATAACCTGTTGCAATAGCTAGTAGCCAGCATTGCCACACAGGCTACTCTAGAGTTACTTACCTTGGAGGGGTTGGGGTTCTCAGAGATGATAGCGGTTGCTGGTCAAGAGAGATCTTTTATATTCAGACTCAGTTGAGTCTTATATACACTTTGTAATGCTTACTTAATATAAGGTCACATGACTGTAAGTATGTGTCCTTTCAACAATAGTCATGTGCCATCTGAGCGAGAGTTGGATACTGAACTGCATGGCGCTAATGAATAATCAGCTATATTGGTATGCAGCCCAGTGTAAAAGAACAATCAACTTACCCCCCACCAACAAATGATATCATCGACATTCTCCTCTAATGGGCTTGAGAGGTACAAAGTCAACTTGGCATGTGGATTAGTGGCACCAGATGCAAGCTTCTCAGCTCAAATAGCTTGCTGCATCCATGAATATCCGTACTGGATCAAACCTGAGCCAGTGTGAGCAACTAAATTCAACTAGATTACTTGAGAAGGTGACAATTGGTATGAGTGACTGACCTTGTTTGAGCTGTGATTCATGATTGGTGGCTTCTCCTATGTGTTGTGGAGTAGCTCAGTAGTACCCATTGAACTTCAAAGTCCACAAACATGTGAGTTTGGGTCAGACCAAGTCCAATATACCACAAGTACATACCACCGCTTCGAACTTCTTCAACCCATTCCAGTAGTCAGATGGAGCCCACTTCTTCTTGACATATGCAAGTTTGATTGTAGGGTCGAGAACTAAAGTATTAGACAAAAGTCAGTTGAACTCTGGCATCAGAGACTTGGATAGTAGGTAAACAAACCCATGGATAAGAAGTAGGCATTGGATTCATCAGTGCTATGATACCACTTTGAAAGGTTCTTTAATCCTCCCTCAAGTGCACCAGAGAGACTATCATATTGAGGATCTAACACAAAGTCCTCCCAACTCTGCATAAGAAACTCAAGCACTGGGATAGAGTGGGTAAGAGATGGTGAGGTTACTACTGAAAAGCTTTGCATAGCAGTTGCGGGTTCCTAATACTGGTGTTATGACAGTGAAAATTCAAAGTTATCATACATATTGTTACAAACGCTATAACTCGCAATTCAAAATTATAACTTATCACTTATGACATAGCTAACCCTTAGCAGATAACCCTTATCTTATCACGTCACGTGATACAGAACCTTCTAGACCCTAGTCACGTGATCAGTCACATGACCTTATCTCAGCTATGCAACACATGTTAGACACATGTCATCCTCATGCTCGCCTCATGACTTTCCCTTTGACTCACTTTCTCTTATCATCCAATAGCATTAAACCCTCTTATCTAGGCAGTGCTTATCTATACCTCATGGTACCCAGTCTCAAGTATAGTTACTACTTATAGTCTAGCACAGCATGGTCTGTGCACGGTCTCTCTTAGGTATATATAGTCGTACTCATAGTAGTATAGACCTTAGTCTATTTCTCCTGTTATTTCCCCTAGTCCTCCCCTTGAGGCCTTAGTGCCTAATACACTGGTTATAACACTTCTAGGACTCCAGCAAGCGCTCCATTGGACTTCTCGACCCTAGTCAGGACTTCGGTCGTTACACATATCTGAAGGACACGATGAACACGTTCAAGATGTTCCTACTCGGTGGCGGAAAGTTTGTAATCACCATACTGCCTCTTTTTCAATATGGGCACTATGTCGCTATCATCTGCCTCCTTGATGAAGCGGATAACAGCCTATTGGGAGTTAGAATGTAGAAATACAATTTTAGCTTAGAGCCTACCTTGCGGAGCTTTAGAAAGCATTCTAGACAGAAAAAGAGTGATGCCCAGCGTGTACAAATCCACTGGAGCAGCTTGAGGATTGGCACATTAATCTCAGCACAGGTCTCACAGAAGAATGCTCGTGCTTGAGGAGATTTTCAAATCTTTCTGTTGCATTAGTAATACCATCAGATGGTATATAGGATAGACTATACCTGTGTAATTAATGCCATTGCTTTACCTAGCACATCTGAAACATTGAAATCCAATGTATTGTCATCAAACTCCAAGTCATCAGCTTTATCATACTGATGCATGGTTGCTGCAATCTCATTCTCCAGTACATCGAGGTCCAGTACACTGGATGCCTGTGCTTCAAGTTTCTTTGCAGCAGCTTTGAGTTTTTGTGCAAATTGAGTCTGTGAGGTTGGCACCACTTCATCAATGAATTGACTGACAGAAAGATGAATAGCATGTTCCATGCACCTAACAACCAAAGGCACAAGTAGTTTCATTGTTTGATAGTCCATTGGCAAGGAAAAGTGACTTACTGGATGTGTCTCTCTTTATAATTCTCAATTCCCGCCTCTGGTATTTCATCTACCAATGCCTTGATTGTGGTATTATTGTTTGATGCATTGTCAGCCATGAACCATCTGACCTATAGAGAAAATACTAGTTTACAATATGTTGGTCTACGAGTCATGAAAGTGTACTTACCTTTGCCCTGATATTATACCGATCTATCATGTGAGTGATAATTTTTGCCATGTAGACACCAGAGTGTCTTTCCTCGAGTAGATGGAAAGCAAGTTGCTTGCATCGCATTCCCAGTCAAGCAGATTGGTGGCCGATGGCAAAATATAGTGGCCAGTTATAGATAGATATGGATCTTGTGCATCATTTGTCCATGCATCAAAAGTGAATGAGATGCAGCCATCAATATTCTGTACAAAAGAGAAATGCAACATCCATCTTTCTAATCAACATAAACTTACTTTGAGACACTCTTTAATTTGAGCCTTGACTTGCTTCACCCTTTGTATAATCTCACTGCAAACTTTTTTCTGATGTGGAATATCTTTGTCAGATAGCGTAGGATGTAGATATTGCAACAATTGCCAGAATGGGCCCTTGTCGACAAGCAAGAATGTGTTACAACTCGTTCATTCTTTCTCTTTTCTTTATGCTTCTCCTGTACTCGTTTTGTACTCACATCGAACTCGCTTGTTCGATCCTCTACATGGACACTATTTCTTTTATCGCTGACTCACCAATGCTTACGTTCCCTATCTCTTATCTCAATTGCTTCGTCAGCGATTACTTCCTCCATATTCTGTCTCTTTCTATCACGTTCTATGACCTACCCTGATTATGCCTACCCTAAGCCTTGTAAACGGGTATTTAAACCCGCTATACCTATCCTTGTACTTTAGCTTAGATCTCCTCAATCAACACCTTGAATCTATTCCCTTGTCTCAAGCTCCTTCTGGCACTCGACCAGTCGCTTTGAACCTCTGAACCTCAGAACCTTGAAACCCTTGTGTTCCCTAGTGGAACGTCTTCCTTGGACTTCGTGCTACCATTAAGTGCACGCTATCTCTTTGAACCTTCAAACCTTAGTCTTTCAAGGCTACGCTCGTCCCTACCCGGGCCAAGCGTAACAGAATGCCTTGGGGCACACGTTAGCCAACATGCACATAAATAGTGAAAACTTACCTTATCTTCCATGACAATGAGTTCAATGACATAGTCCAGTAATCCAGCAGTCATAAAGGATGGAACAGATGACTTGGGCACCAGGCTTGCATCTAATGTCATTTGTATCACACCAACACTAAAATTGTGTTACTATATTTATTTTGATGCAATTGCCATTGAACATACCTTTCATCATCTTTCGGTAATGCTCATGGATTAGGTACAATGCCAGCTGTAGCGCAGCGACTCTTGTACACCGAGACATGATCTTTATGTCTAATTATGCAAAGATGTTCATTCATTATCACCAAAAAAAAATACCACATACCTTGCAATATGGCTGCGCAAAGAAGAGACACTCCCCTTAAGGAATGCATGCTTATCCAAGATTTTTTTTTCTCTATACACGCAATCAGAACATGGAGGTATGTAATGCAGATACTCACTTGCAGATGCTGCACCAGTGGCCTTTCTCCTTCTGCTTCGTGTCAGGATTGATCCACTCACTGGCAGTGAAGATCGTCTGAACATCTACAGTACAGGTGCACTTTGGAAGGATCCTTGCCTGGAACAATTTCAGTAGTGAATCCAGAAAAGATTGTGAACTGTACTGCACAGTCCGCATCACCTAAAGCCAGGGTCGACATGCTGCCATCAGACTCCAACCCGCCATCAGTGATGGCAGGACCATCCGACAGTGCAGTATCAGTGTCAGGTGGATGATCCAGTGTCCCGATGCTCTGGGATGGTACTAATCTATGCTGAGGATGCTCAGCCTCATCAGGGCCGCTGAGTTCAGCACAAGTGGCCTTGTGTTTGCCCGAGCAGATGTGAGATGATGTGGCAGCATTATCGGTATTGGTTAAGCAGAGAGAAGGCTTGGAAATGCAATGGGCTTGATGATGACCTGCAGTCTTGACAGTGGGAAGTGGTATCCAGAGCTTGATGCCAGTGGACCTAAATGGGAAGGTTGAAGGCCCAGGAAGCGGTATCTCGTTATCAACATTGTGGAAGAACTTGATTTTGGAAGCATCTAACAACTGGCCATCAGGGCCAACAGCACACTGGTTGTCAGCTGCCACCATTAGGGAGGGGGTATGAATAGCCCAGAAAATGAGGGCATCACCTTTAAATATGAGCACCAGAATGTGCCATTGCTACCAAGGGCGGAGGACACGGAGAGCAACAACCTGCAGGTTTGTCGAATGATTAGCAGTAGGCTCCATCTGTGTACCATCTGCTGTGATGCATGGAACTGGTTTGGCAAAACAGGACAGATTGCCTACAAGAAAGGTATATTTCCATGTTGATTGTTGATTGAAGAATCATAGCTGGTAGCGGCACTGGAACCTGTTGCAGGTGGCTTCTGCAGTGGATCGTCTTTAGAAAATCCAATCTGCAGGTGCACTTGAACATTAGCTAAGCAATTGCATTCAAATGTGTTCTGAATGCTATCTACACGTTCAACTACCACTGAACCTGAACACAACCATACATTTGGTTCAGCACTGAAGAGCAAATGCTGAAATGGACATTTGTTTGGTTCTCAAAAAGTCCAGTTTGAACCAAAGTTCAGAACCAGACACATCCAACACTACTGGGAAGAAGTGTTGCACAGAGAACAAATGTTGATGTCATCCAGCCTGATAAGTATTGGTAAGGACTGTTATGCTTGGCCCGGGTAGGGACAAGTGCAGCCTTGAAAGACTAAGTTGAAGGTTCAAAGAGATAGCATGCACTTAATGGTAGCACAATGTCCAAGGAAAATGTTCCTCTTTTAGAGTGGGAACAGACTCAATCAAGGGTTCAAGGGTTCAAGGTGACTGGAGTTTAGGCCAGAAGGAGCTAAGACAAATAGATGTGATTTGAGGAGATCTAAGCTAAGGTACAAGGAATAGGTGTCATGGGTTTATATACCCAGTTACAAGGTTAAGGGTAGGCATAGTTAGGGCAGGTACGAAGAGTCATAGAATGGAATGGAAGGTGGAGGAAGTAGTCGCTGATGAATCAAGTGAGATAACAGATAACAGATGAGTAAGTGTAGATGAGTCAGCAACAAAAGAAATAGTGTCCAAAGTCGAGAGTTGAACTGGTGAGTTTGGTACAAGTACAAGCATAAGAGTGTAAAAAGAAGAGGAAAAGAGCAAGTTGTAACAAGGACCACCCAAGAATTATTGGGCCATTAAGGTTTGGTGAGGGCAGCCCAAGGTGTCTCAGCTAGGTGAGCCTTAAACAACCTGTATATTGATGGGTCAGTTAAGCAATGAACATCAGCCAGTCAGTAGAGTTGCCCATCACACAGCTCAATAGAGTATGCCAAGGTTCATCAAGTTGCTGGGATCTTATAATGGTAGGTCTGGAGGAGAATGTCAGTCATGGTGGGTCACATGGTTCCAATGTGACATAATGATGATAATTGGTATTACCATCCAACTTTCACTTAGCCATTGGTCTTATGGATAAGGACTGTCAATCTGAAACTGACTGGCAGTAAGTAAGATGGGGTCACCTCTATGCAATAACTGCATGAATGAAGAGACTTCATGACAGATGAAATTATCACAGTGAATAAGCCCAAGTGTATAACATACAAGTTTCAACATTTTGTGTCCACAACGTTGTTATGTATAAACACTTCATCTGTGTTCTCCCTGTCACAAAACTGTCTTCACGATGTCATTTTCAACCAAGCATAGGTAAGGCAGTGGTGGGCAAGACATAGCAGGATGGCAATAGTTTCCCTACTTTGTGAGCAGGATATAACTGTGCACTAAATGCACTCATTGTGAAGGCAATTAATTTCCAACCCCATGCACATGAGGGACAAGGACAGTCGGTCTGGGCGTCATTGCTATCCCATTGGAAAGATTCAACACCTGCTTTATTCTCGCTTGCCATATAACTGATGCCAAAGGCATACACAAGAGATGAGGACTTCCAAATTAACTCACAAATAGTACACTGAACTATAGAACAGTCTCACCCTCAGTAGAAATATGGCGCCTCTTCAGTGTCATTGTCACCAACTTCTGACCAGAATGATCCTGGTCGAGGTTGAAGGCAAAGGTCAGACCAAATATTTGCCTGTTATGTTTCGATGAACACCATTTAGTACCAACTGAGACAGATGATAGACATACCTGTTCCACCACAGCAAAAGCTCTTCAATGGTCTTTTTAGCCTCTGTCATTGAGGCTCCCTCAAACCACTCCACTATGGCAGCATGGAACTCATGATAGTCAAAGACTCCATCCTTGATTGTCCAGGAAGCGACTGATGAAAGGGCAAAACAAAGTTATTAGGGCATGACTCAGTTTCTTAGACGAAGTTGATAATCTAGGATTGAGTACCTGGCATGCCACGTAAGCAATTGCACAAGGTTCAATGGTCTTCATTCCAGCGAGCATGGCCATGTGAGACCATGTCCACCTATCACCCCATAATTGTTTCCAAAGAGAGCTTTCCAGGCTCTCATGCTCCCCTCCTTCAGAGGAGGACGGAGAGGTAAATATTGCTTTGAATGCCTGCGAACCATTATCAGTGACTTGGAGGGTTGTTCTCATGTGCAGGACATACCATGAGCAAAATTTTGCCTTTGAAGAGACCTTTATCAAGATTGTTGGGATCACACTGACCATTTGCATATAAGAAGGCTGGCGAGGAATCTGCAGTGACCATAAAAGCAGGTTGGTACTCACGAATGTTCTCTCAATGACTGTATTGATAGTCAAATCATCAGTCTACCTCCTCCAGAAAGACAGAGTAGCACTGAAAACACTTACATGGCATTGTTCCAGTCATAGTTGACTGGACACAAAAGCTGTCCAGTTGTCTCATTGTGGAACCCTCTCCCACTCTTGTCTTCTTGGTTGAGGTGCAGCTCAGGTGTCAGAGTGCAGTACATAAGCCAATTGACAACCCAGCCTTTCAGCCTATGGATATCATCGGCACATGCACTCAGCGCCTAGAGTGAGCTAAAAACATTTGAGTCCTAGTACCTGAAGTACAAGCAAATACTTCCTCTCACCTGTTGTAGAGCGTAGACAAAATCTACCTGAGGGATTTCACAAATGGAGGGAATCCAGTGGATAAGTTTGTGGTAAGTAAGTCTGGTACATTCTGATCTCCCTTCAGGTACACTGTCAGTGACACCGATAACCAGTGCAATAGAACACACACTGATCTATGTGGTTGAGACTCACAGCTGCATTAGCAGCTTGGGCATGATGGTCAGCCTCAGCCAACATGTCGTTGAGAGTGTCATGGAGCGACACAAGGCATCTGATGGCTTGACCTCATTGGCGAAAAATACTAGGAGCTCTATGCAAATGATGTCAGTGAAGCACCACCTGATGGAGGGATGTATACTCAATGCTTTGCAACTGTTGGCACCGTTTTGCGAGACACAGTCCTACTGGGTTAGAAAGTGTTGCATCTGCTGCAACACAAGGAAGAGGTCAATGCCTGGGGGAAGAGGATCGCCACTGGTGTTGGTGGAGGTGGTGTGCTGGGTGGAGATATTTAGACTGGACATGGATCAGAGAGCGAAATCGATGGGGAACCCCTGGGTGAAACGACACACGCACTGCACTTTCAGTGACTCTGAATCGTGCTCATGTGCTGATATGGGAAGGCACATCTAGTCGGTGTATGGCAGTTGACAAATTGGATTGGTACATGTACTGTGTGCAGCACTGTAGTGGCACTAAAGGGTTGGGTGAATGGGGATGTACGTTGATTGCTGACACTCGAATGAAACCCCCCCCCCCAAAAAAAAAAAAAGTACAGACCTGTGGGTGCTATAGGTGCTGCTGTTGAGTAGCTGAAGAGATGGCGACTTCCTTCCCAAGATGACTTCCCTGCATCATGTCAGTAGATGCAACATAGAGCTTGCACCAGCCTATCTTCGCCCCTGCCTCTTTTGTTCTCTTTGCTCATGGTCGTCACCTCCAAAGTTGGCAAATGCAAGCTACCCCCTGAGCTGGAGCATGCCATTTTTCTAATGGCAAGCAGGGAGACATGCAATCTGGTGAACTTTGTGCTGGTGGCCCAATGTGTGCATGAGTGGTAAGGCTCCCTGCCATCATGAGCACCGTGAAGTTGATTTGTTTCTGTGAAGGCTCGAGCCTATCCTTTACTGCAAAATCAACCTGTTTTCAGCAGTTCACATGCAAGCACTCTTATACTCACTCACTGAGAGGCCCAAGATGGTTCTTTCTCTTCACATCGGCATGTCAGTCCCACCTGAGGCCATTGTCTTGCTCCTCCACCGCTGCCGTCGTCTAATCCACCTTGTCCTACATGGAGGAGGTAACAGCCTTGGTTGATGGAATGTGATCTGGCCCATGCTCAATAGTATCTCATGCTTGAGGTATCTCTCCGTTAATTCAGCCTTTCTTTACCAGACAGACTACACACACCTCCCCAACATGTTTGCCTTCCACTGTCTTACCTATCTGGATCTGAATACCCACTGGAATATCAATGTGATCAGCAGCAGATTTCAGTACTTGAATCACCTCATGCACCTCTCTATTTCCTGGAAAATCTCTCATATGGCCAGTCACAGCCTGCAGGTTCTCCTCAGCCAAGGAGGCTTCAAGATGCTGGTATTGTGGTTAGACCACTTCAATGGACATTCATGTGTGGTCTCATTTCTGAGATCATGGGGGTTGAATGACCTACGCATGGTCCTGCTCTGTTGAGCCGGCAAGTGGTTGATGGAACTCAAGGGCGGTTTCTGGGTGCATGCTGCACGCATTGTGCACTGGCATCAGGAGAACAATAGTAAGTAAGCTTGAATATGCAAAGACAAGGGACTAACCTTCGGTGCAGTCACTACCATCAAGCATCCAGGGTGGGTGGATGGTACCTCTATCAATAGACTACCCCTTGAGTATGAAGCCTACCCGTGGAACTGTGACTAACGCCAGCATATTAAGTGCTGTACAGACCTTTGTCAACAGTTGGAATTGGGGCAAAACAACTGTAGTGATGTATGCAAGGTATGATGGAACTATACATGGTACAAAGTGCTGTATGATAGGTAAAGGTGCAGTTGATCATTGGAACCTGTAACTTAGCTGTAGGTACTCTGAGTTGCAACATCACCTGTCCATGAAGAGACTCACCTCGTGATGCCCCAGAGGATGGCAAAGTCACCTATGCCCAGGATCCAAGCATTTGGCTCCATTGCACCGGCACTCTTTGTCAATGCTAATGTTTTCCCCACACCTTGTAATGGTCATCTGACTCACCACATCAGTAAGTCTGCACATGGTAAGGCACAAGCAACATAAAGGACTTACATCAAGGTAGATTTCTGAATGAGCCTTCCACTCCCAAGGGTCATCTGCTTGGTAAACATGGCACCGCCGGACCCAATAACCTGATGTTATATCATGGTTACATTTTCCTGTATTTTGTCATGATCATCTGACTCCAAATCAGTAAGTTTGGACTGGGTAAGTAAGGTGCAAGTGGCACGAAGGGCTTATGGCTCAGATGGTGAATACAAGAAATTTTGACAATGATGACCCTGTCACTGCCATGGGTCCCAGATCAGCTTGGTAAACATGATGGAAGGCAGTGACAATAAACCTGTCGTTAGAAAACAGTTAACCAGTCTGAGAAGTACACAAAGGGGTGGCAACTGTACAGCCCAGGGAGGCAAACCAATCAATTCAAATAGTCCATCTGTGTCTGATCACCCAGTTGTGATGACAAGAAGCTCTTACAGAAATCCTGCCTTTACCATTGAAATAGAAATAAATATTAGGGTCCACCCACCCCATGGAATGAAATAACAAAAGTAGAAAGCTCACTTTGTACTTTGACTATCCATCCTGGCAAGATACATCAGTACATCAGTCAAGGAATAAAAACACCTACCCTGCTTTCGGCATGCCCCCTCAGCTCATCATCTTTGGCTGCTCGCATCGCCTTTAATCTCTCGTCCTCTGCTCAGCCTCACCTTCACATCACCACCGCCCACTGCTCCCTGCCTCTGTTTGATTTATTCATGATAGCTGCCTCCAAACTTTTGGAGTGCAAGCTGCCTAACGAGCTTGAGCCTTGAAAAATTAGGTATATCACTGTGAACAGTTTGGTGGCTCTGCTGCATCATGGTCAGGTCAAGATGGTGGTGGCATGGATTGATCATGTTGACTGTCACTCTCTGATGGCCAGGTACTACGTGAAGATGGGATTGGATGACACATGGATTGTTCTGCTCTGCCAGCATATGGGAAAGATCACCATGGAGTTGAATGGCAATTTCTGGGAGCATGCCGCATGCATTATCAAATGGCATCAGAAGAATAACTGTAAGTACCCTTGTATATGCATGGAAATGGGACTAACCTTGAGTGCAGTAACTACCTTGGAACGACCATCCATGTTAGAAGACATAACCACCACATATACACGTCCCCTCATATATGAGCTGCTCCCTTGGGAGCGTGATTAAATAGGACTGGAGACAAGATCATGGATGAACATACCTTGGGTGAAGGGGTGACTTC
>JBBPTD010001218.1:0-11792 GCA_038093895.1 Boletus aff. mottiae
CTGGTTCTAGTACAATTGTAGCCAGTATCATACAGAGTCATGTATCATATGGGTCAATATATTTTCGAGGAGATGTGAGACACCTCGTAGGGACGACTTTTACACGTCAAAAGCCATCCGAAAAAAATGCCTCGATGATCGTTCTTCCCTGGACATCAACTCGACGCTCGATGGAGTATGTCAAGCGACGAGTGAATAAAAAGGGTATCGACAATATTCATGTGCCATATCAATTTCAGTTGAAAGAGACGGTTGAAGTTGCATATGTTTTCGAATTTTTACGTAAATTAAAATGCCTTCATTTTCAAGGAATTTTCTGCTCCGTTCGACACTGCAGCAATGGCATTGGCGAGTCCACAAGGCTTGCGCCAGCGGAAACTCTTAGATTCAGCACGATCACCCGACCACGTCGACCCTTTCCATGTCGTTGATGACCTAGGCAAGAAACCAAGATCGGACGAAGTCGTGTGGGGCAAGACCCCCAGTGGGGAAGGTACGTTGGTATCCACTGATGCGGGCGCCATAATGTGTACAGCTCTATAAATAATGACGTTTCATAGTCTTCCGCGTACCAACCACCCACGACGTCCTCACGGCCCTCTTCCACCCCACTTACCCCAAGAGTCACCTGGACATTCTCAATCTGTCCTTGTTGGGTCTGCAGCTCGTCTTGTTTTACCTCTTGCCGCGGTCCGCTTCCAAGGGCTTCTTTTTGTGCTATTTCGCGTTTTGGCGTGCCGCGTACGATGCGGGTTTGGGTTGGGTTCTCACGAAACAGAGTAAGAAGAAATGGATCGTTCGAGAGATTCAGCGGTTGGGATGGTTGGACCAGAATCGTAAACCGGCCATGAGGAACTGGATTCGCGCGCAGCTTGCTGGTAAGATGGGCAAGGATTACTCGTTCGACGTGCGTCTACTGAGTGTAGTTGATCGCGTGCTGATCGTCGCTGTTTTGTTTAGGAGCTTCCGTTGGAATACAACACGTGGCTGTTGTTCAGACAGTTGGTAGACGTTATTCTCTTGAAGTAAGTCGAGTGTGTGGTCATGTTGATACTGATGCTGATGCTGATGGTCGCGTGCAGTGACTTCCTGGCGTATTGCATGTTTGCATTTTCTTGCTTCCGAGTTCCGGAAGGTCTTTCGTTCACGGTCCACGTCATGCGGTATGTGCTCGTCATGAAACGATGGTCGTTGACGCGTGACATCTTGTTAGCTGGATTGGCGGTATCGCGTTGATCGCGTTCAATCTCTGGGTCAAGACGGAGGCGCATGGCGTCGTCAAGGATTATGGCTGGTACTGGGGTGATGTCTTTTTCCAGCGCGGCAATCTGGTCTTTGATGGCGTATTCGAGCTTGCACCGCACCCGATGTACTCTGTCGGTAGGTCATTGTATCCATTCCCTGTGGACATACTCTGATGTTGGTCGTCCTGCAGGCTATGCGGGTTATTATGGTCTGTCGTTGATCGTTGGGAGCTATCCCGTGTTGTTTGTCAGTCTCGCCGCGCATGCTGCTCAGTTTGCCTTCTTGGTATTCTTTGAGAATCCGCGTACGTCTTGCTATACTTGTTTTGGTGACAAACGTTGACGTGCCGTTAGATATTGAGCGAATGTATGGAAAACGTCAACCGATTGCTGTACGCAAACCGCTAGCGTCGGCCGTTCCTCGCAAGCAGAACGCTGCGCAGCCAACCACCTCCCGCGGAGACTGCACGGACGGACTTACGACGCCACCTGCGACTGAAGGCGAGACTGCTTCCGAGACTGAACTCGAGACGGAAGTTGAGACGGAGGCACCGACCCTGAAATCGAACAAGACTCTGCGTACACCAACATCTCACGCTAGCGACGAATCGCTCAAGCAACCTACGGTGCAACAACAGCCAGTATCAGAGCATGATTTATATTACAAGTACTTCCGACGTGACGTTGTCGGTCTTCTCAACATTGATTTACTACGGTATGGTGCTCGTCCGAAAATTGGTTCAAAGAATTCGCTCAACTGAATTCGTTACGCGTCAGGTCTTCTGATGCGATGTTGGTGCTGCTGATATTCTATATATTGGTGGCCTCTTGTCTCCCGACCATGTCGCATCGCACGACTTTGGCCCTCCACTTTGCTCACGCATCCGCTTGGTGCATCTTCCATAGTTTTGGCTTGGGTCTCCTCCTGCGGGCGCAAAGCCAGTCCAAGTTTCTCGTTCGCCACTTTCTCAAGAACTATGCCTATCCTATCAATGATAATGGTGATGGTGCAGTCCAGGAGGCGTTTACGAATTGGAAGTCGCTGTATAACATGAGCTTGTGTATGACGTATAGTATGTGAATTTTCGCCCTGTTCTGTTCGGCCACTGATATACTTTGTACAGTTTCCCTGGTTGGTCTTTCCTGGAAGACGTATGAATTACCGGCATTGTGGATGGAAGGAGACGATCTTTTGTGCCATACGTTGGGAGCGGTAAGCTACCTGGTTTCCTGGTGGAAATTTTGCTCACCTCCAAAAGCTGCTGATCGGCCTTCATGTATGGGCCGCCATGGCGTCGTATGAGGTTCTTGGCGTTTTTGGTATACATCCCGGTTCCATCACAAATGTTTGCTGACTGAATACGCTCAGGATGGTTCTATGGAGATTTCTTTGCAGAAGATTTCCCTGCTCATTTAGAATACACTGGGATATTCCGGTGAGATATTTCTGAAGCTTCTGTTTTAACACCTTGCTGACCGAGACGACAAAGTTATCTCGATAACCCCGAACTCATGAGCGGTGCATCATTCCTCGGGCTCGCGCTTATCAGCGGAAGTAAACTGGTAGGTTTCCTTGCGGTCCTGAGGTTCTTCGCACATTGGTGGTTTTTGCACACTGTTGAAACGTGAGTCCTGCTCGTCCCTCAGTGATCGACGTTGCGTGCTGACTACGGCGGTAGTCCTCACATGCGGAAATTATACGGGAATAGTTTGCGCAAAGAAGCAGGTTTCGTCAAGGTCATCAAGAACGTTGCGAGCAAAAATGCGCGGCTTTTGGAATCGCGTGCTGGGCGTCATGCACCGGAGATTAGAAGGGTTGCAAAGGAAGTCAAAGGGACTTTTGACAAGGTATTTGAGGAGACTGCCGATGTCGTGGAAGAGTTTTTGGCAAAGTGTGGGTCGATCTGGGAGCGTTCTTTTTAGCGGCATTTTGAACTGAAAATCCATGTAGCCAAACCAAAGATATCAGAAGTCATGCAAGAGACCAAGGTCCTGTTGCAACAATCGCGCGAACGCCTGGTTATCACGTGAGTCACCCACTGCCTATCTCCGTTCTAATATCAATTATCTCTGTTTTTTTTTTTTCCGGCTCTGCTTGTTCTAGACGCATTGCAAACGATTTGTCTTCTTATGATACTGCCAAGTACAAGGTCTCAATTTGTCCCAGTAAATCCGGCAATACGCGGTTCCACCTTGGCGAGCCCATTCAGGTCAAGTGGGAAGCACCCCAATACCACTCCTGGCGTGACTGGATTGGTATCTACAGGGTGCGGCGTTTTCATTTTTGCTTTACGTAGTTGATTGATCAGTAAGCACCCGAATAGGTTGGTGCGAACAAGTCGACGTTGATTACGAAGATATCTTCGTTTGGACTGTGGCTCCCTGTTCATAATGAAGAATGGGATGACGATGTGCCTTTCGATGACACCCATGCGACTTCAAAGGGCCCGCAAACTGGGACCATTGAATTCCAAGGCTCGACCCTCCCGTGGACGATCGGGCGATATGAGGTGGGTCTTTCGTCCGGTCGCCGCGGTATGTCAACCATTGACGTTTGAATGTTCATGTCAACTTAGGTTCGGTATCACCACGATGGTAAGCACAATGTCCTCGGACTTGATGGGCCGCTGGAGATCTACGGTGAGTCTTGGCAAGTGATAATTGTTGGTCGAATTTTGACATGACGACATTAATTAAAGTCAACAAGCCGACATCCCTCGATTTCACGTCTATCAGGGACTATCTCACTGAGATCATTCCCCTATGTTTGGACAACGACGTGCATCTTATTCCCTTGTCCTGCGGCGGTACCCACGATCCGAGCGTGGATGCGGATGAGAGCGACGCTCCCAGTGATGGGGGAGATCCGGACGATTTTAGCTTCTGGTCAGAACGTCAAGCGAAGCGTATCTGCACTGTGATCGAACAAGCGTTCAACGTGGAGTATGTGCCCGAGGTCATTGTGGCGGATGCCAACTTGACGAGGTTGGCAAATCGCATTTTGGTGTCAAAACAGCTCTTGATCTCGTGATATTTCCACATCCTACTCCTCCACAATGATGTGCAATACATGAAATATCATTTACATCTTTGAGGTGCTGACTGGGGTGACGAAGCTTGAAGTGGTCAAGGTCTGCAATACACCTGATTATAATAACTGCTGGCAGTGCCACAATTACTAGGACTTATTCCACGCATTCAGTGAATGCGTGGAATAAGTCCTAATTGACCCTAGTCTGTATTGGAAGGGAGCATGTAACTCAAGTCGCCGCGCGGATACCAGAGGTAGGTGTACCTGTGACGAGTTCATGTACCTCTGCCAATCTATGGACTATGGTAAGTATCTTTTGCTCGACATCGACTGTGAAATACGCCTGATCAAACTGCCCACAACGCTTGCAGACATTTATGTGGCCATCGAGAAGTGGCAAAAAGGAGAAGTGGGCCTGACGACAGAGACCCTTTAGTTGACGCGTTCAACGAGTCGGCTCAGTTCAGCTTTTGCGTTCGTGTTTCGTGTGCATTGGTGATTGTTTTATTACGATTTATTCTTTCGTCCTTTTAACTTAAGCTTTTCTTTCTTATTCGTTCTACGATAGTACGATAGTGGAAGAGTTGCACTTTTTAAATATTGTTTTTGAAGACGACTCTTCAAAGCATTGTATTTATTCAGTTTCTGCGGGCTGCAACCTCCGACCAAGTCAGTTGTCATGACCGGGAAACCCCCTCAATCTGGTCACCAACTCATCTATGAGGCAGGCCGTGAATCGTGATTGTCAACGCCTTCAAGTTGCCTCATAGACGTGCTGGTCAAATACTTCGAGGGGTGACCTGGTGGCCACTAGGCTGTTTCCAGGCTTCACATCCACCATCAATGATCTGCACTTATCCTTGTCGTGTGATCTGTGAGTTGTTTGAGTGAACATATGAACGCCAATCCTTTACTACCGTTTCAGCAGCTTTCTTCTACTTCCACTGCCGCAGTCACCGACGGGTGAGTCCATACATCGACTCATGTTGACCCGCTCATATTTGCTTTCCGTCAGCCTCTTAGTCATGTCCGCTCCGCCGCCAGTCTAGGAAAAGGGATAGATCGTACACCTCGCAGTCTGTCCCACTCCCGTCCTGCTGGGAGAGCGGCACATGTCTGATTACTTCACCTCCTCCGGTCCCTTCTTGGATGTAGTCTGAGGTCCAGCAACTCAGTCTTGGGTTGAATCCCCGATCACCCAAGCAGTTCAACTGTCACAGGCGCAACCTCGCTCGTAATGGGCCGCAACGACCAAAGCGTACGATATCGTCGGTTTCTTGTCACTTCGCGGCTGCTCATTCCGGTTCATGTACACGCTCGGCCACTGACAGGCTTGGCCTGGGGCCTGGGCTCTCTTGTGTATATATGATCGTTCATCTCAGTTCGTTCCTCCGAGTCATCCCGACGGCTGAAGCCTAGATTCATCTATTCAACCTGGTTTTCTTGGAGAAGGGCCGTGAGGTATATTAATATACAGCTTTTGGCGGAATTGGCTACACCAATTGTAAGGAATGGGGAACGACTAGCAGTACCTATGCCAGTTGTGTCCGTTCCGTTGTTCCGCTTTCCGAATATGACAATGTCACGTGCTGCGGCGCTTGCCGATAGGACGTATTTGGGCGTGTTAAAGTGATCAGGGCGACACACCGACTGCTGTCTGCGAACCTCGTTGTACTCTCCATCCTCCCATCGCTCACAACCATCGCACAACCCATCATTCAAGATCGCATCTATCCCATCTCCCGCACAGCACTTCCACAGGTCATATCGTCCTCGCATTCCTCGTCGCGCCCTTTGGGTACTTTGATACCTCTGGTGAGCACAGCTCGATGCTTTCAGCATGCGGACGTTAATCTAGCCTGAATTTGCATAGAATGGCTGCAGGAAAGTCGCAAAAGGCCAAACAACCTGCCTTTGATCCATCTTCTATCCCAAACTTACGCTCCCCAGCGCTTGCCGCCCCCGTGCAGCCAGCACCACCTGCTGCCAATGGAAAGAAGCACAAAAAGAGGAAAGGGAAGGGAAAGGAACCTCAGAATGCTACATACCAGGATGGCGACGTTTACGATGACGTACCAAGCCTCAATGCGCCCATGAGTGGCCTCTCTCCCCAACTCGAGTCTGTACATATCACCACTACGGGATATGTCGCGACATCTGCCGCTGCGCTCGCTCGTCCTGGCGCTGGAGCGACTACCCAGTTGCACGGGGAAATCCTTGCCACCCCAAATGACTTGCATTGGCGTAACATCGAGGTGCAATCAAAGAGCCGAACTGGGACAAAAGCGACCCAACCCAGCTCTCACCTTCCCTTTCCCAAGTCAAACGGAGCCAATGGTCCAGGGTTAGTTGATGATGAATACTGGTCTTCTTTTCCACCTCACATCAAAAATTTCGTGAGCACGATTTGCACTTTGTTGCGCACCAATTTCTGACGAGAGTTTCAAGGCACAAACTATGTACAATATTGCCCAGCAGATGGTACAGTCAGATACGTACCTCAAGAACGGTACTGCGACGGCGACGGCGACGATGGCCACAAAGGGCATTCCGGCCTATCCTCCCGGCGCATATCCACCGTTGCCTTTTGATCCATCCATATTTTCTGATCCCGCTTTCACACTATCCGTGGAGCAAGCTGCAGCTGCAGCACTAGGGGCAGTGCCACCAGCGCCCGGCCAGCCTCCTCGTGGTCCTTTGCCACAGACCAACGTCGTGCTTCTCAATGAATATGAAGGTGGGGAGCACGAGTTTGCGGAGGAGGACTACTACAGCGAAGATGAGGTGGACGGCAACTTTGAGGATGAAGACCTAGAAGACGAGTTTGACCTGCAGCCTCGCCCGGCCCGGCCACCGGCTGGTTCACATCCTTCAAACCCTGACGCAGTCGCCCACGTTGTGCTGAGTTATGGAGATACACCAGTCCGAACTCCAACAGCGACAGCGATGGGACCACAGAAGGCCACTGAGGTTAGCACTAAGATTACTGCTAGTACGCGTCGTCGTGAGGTTGTGGCTGCTGAGACCGCTAAGCAGAAAAAGCCACCAAAGAGGAAAGACACTGCTAAGAGTCCGGCCGAAGCCCCGGTGGCTCCTTCTGTGCCGAACTCGGCAGCGCCAGCTGTCATGCGCTCGGCAAACTCGGCACCGGAGTCGGCGCCGGAAAAGGGTAGGGGACGTCCCACGGCAACGGTGGATTTGACAAAGCGTCCTCCTCTCACTGCCAACGCCATGCCTGCAGCTCGTCCAGCGACAAAAGAAAACATTTCCGCGAACCCACCACCAAGCTCCCGGGCCCAGGGAAAACAACCAATGTCGTACGCGCCGACGGCAGCAGCAGCAGCAGCAGCAACCACTACCAATACCGCCACCACAGCCGTTCCCGGTAACGGCCAGCAGCCTGCAAGGACTGCACGAGCTGCATCAAAGGCACCGGCAACTGCCCATTCATATTCACATAATCACACACACCATCATCCATCGCCACCATCGTCGAATGCATCTGCGCCTCACAAATCTCGTCCACCGGCCGGCTCAGGGTCCACCAAGGGCTCCCAAAATAACAGCAAGATCTGGAGCACGAGCACGACGGAAGAGCGCGAACGGATCAAAGAATTTTGGCTCGGTCTAGGAGAGGATGAGCGCCGCAATTTGGTCAAGATCGAGAAGGACACCGTTTTGAAGAAGATGAAAGAACAACAGAAGCACAGCTGCAGCTGTGCTGTCTGTGGGCGGAAGCGGTTGGTACCCTTTCACGTGTTCTGATCGCTTGAAGAACGAATGTGCTGACTTTTGGCCCTTTGCTCCTTGCCCTGCTGTCGCCGATTGGATTCGGAAAAAATTCTGCGTCTGCGTTCCTGCCATCTCCGTGGCCGTGCGATCAATCGACTTTCCAGACATGCGATCGAAGAAGAGCTTGAGGTACTGTACGATGCTTATTACGAGGAGCTAGAACAGTACGCGAACTATCAGCAGCGCTACGTCAATTCCGGCGGCACCATACCACCTCCACCAGGGCCTGGACCTTTTCCTGGCAGCGTCGAACTTGATAAGAATGGTGCTGTCATCGGTCATCCTCATACTAAACCCACACATCATCCTCCACGGACAAATAGAACACCTGCTCTCACCAATGGCCGAAAACCCCCGAAACATGAGAGTGAGTTTGATGATGATGAAGGAGACGACGAAGACTATGAAGATGAGGAGGAGTACGACGAGGACGAAGAGGAAGAGGAGGAAGAGGAGGAGGAGGATGGTGCAGAAGAGGAAGAAGAGGAAGTGAAACCTCGAGATCGAAGAAATACCAGTTCGCGCGGGCGTAGGCCGGTGAACGGTACCAAGGCGAACGGGCGGGATGGGCTATTTAATTTGGGCAGTAGCCTCACTGTAACAGGTACCCTCTGCCCTTATCTGCGTTGAACTTTTTCTCATCTCGTTGACAGGCCCCAACAATATCCTGACCGTTGCCGATGATCTCTTGAAAAACGATGGGCAGAAGTTTTTAGAGATGATGGAGCAACTTGCCGAACGTCGGATGCAACGTGAGGAAGAAGCCGCGGCGGATGTGGAGGATGATAGTGATGCAGATGAAGATGAGGACGGCGATGAGGATGACGAAGAGGAAGATGAGGACGAAGACGATGAGGACGATGATGAGGAGGTGAGATCTCAATGGTGGCTTTCCCTCCTTGCGCTAAGCGATCTTTGTGACATGAAGGTCATGACCGAAGAGCAGAAGATGGAGGAGGGAAAGCGGATGTTTTCTATTTTTGCTGCCCGCATGTTTGAACAACGCGTCCTTCAAGCGTACCGCGAAAAGGTCGCCCAGGAACGTCAACAACAGTTACTTCGTGAGCTTGAGGACGAAGACAAGCTCACGAAGGAACGGGAGGCCAAGAAGCAGACGCAGAACCAGAAGAAGAAGGACAAGAAAAGGTATAACGTGTCTCACTCTGTTTCGTGCGCGTTACTGAAGCGTGTTTCAGGCAGCAGAAGCTAGCAAAGGATGAAGAGCGAGCAGCCAAGGCTGCGGAGAAAGCAGCTGAGGAGGCGGCTTTGAAGGCCAAGCAACAAGCACACGAGGAGGAGGTGCGGAAGAAGAAGGAGGAAGAGAAGGTGAGGCGCGAAGCTGCTCGCAAGGCTGCTGAGGAGGAGAAGCAACGCAAAGAGGAAGAGCGTCGCAAGCGCCTTACGGAGGAGAGGGAGCGTGAAGCTGAGCGGGAGCGTAGGCGCAAAGAAAAGGAGGAGAGGGCAAGGCAAGAAAGGCGTGAAAGAGAGGAGAAGGAGCGCAAAGCCAGGGAGGAACGGGAGGCTAAGGCTGCTACTGAGAAGGCTGCACGCGAGGCTGCCAGGAAGGAACAGCAGGAGAAGGAGGAGCGGGAGAAGAAGCTAGCCAAGGAGAGAGAGGAGAAGGTCGAGAAAGAACGACTTGCGCAACAGCAACGCGCTGCAGCCAAGAGTGCTCGCCAACCCACCTCTCCCCGCGCCTCGGGTTCTACTCAGCGTTCGCAGAGCACTAATGGCTCTACGAAGAAGATACTGAACAAGCCCACGGCCACGCATACCCCAGCAGCTACCCCGAGCCGTGCAACTCCCCAGCGGCCCTTGGCCACTACATCTCAGCCTACTACTCCTGTTGCTCCTTCTGCAGCGAACACCTTCCCACCTCCAGTAGCTCCTTTGTACCCCCTAGCTCCAGGGATGGTCCCGCCACCGAGTACGCTCCCCCCTTATACGCCGCATCCGCCATTCGGAATGTTTGGACCTGGGCCTTCAATGCCACAAGGACCGCCTCCCCCGCTGGCTCCTTCCGCTCTCCCGAGAGGCTTTGGGTCACCCTCACCCTTCGACCCACCTTTCGGCCGTGGACATCCTCAACCCGCACCTATAGGACCCCCGTCGAAAACGGTCCAGAATCCCCTCGCCTCTCCGACAATACTCACTGTTGCTCCTTCGCGAAAGACGTCCCTGCCAGAGCCCGGTCCCGGCCCTGTTGCAAGGCCAGTCCCCATGGCTCCGATTGCCCCACCAGCGCCCATAGCACCCATCGCGCGACCCACTACTGGTGAAGCGTCGGGATCTGGGTCTGGTTCGCCCGTTCGCCGGTCTCCCAGTCCAAAGGGCGTCCTTGGATCATCTGCCCTCGCAGCAGACGACGACGAAGTTGTCCCGCCTCCTGGTAGGCGTACGGTGCCCGGCGCTGTCGGTCAGTCCTGGGCCATGACGACCGGCCCGCGTTCCGTCGTCGAAGCACGACTACCCTGGGGTCCTCCTGCACCTCCACCCAACTTTGGCTCACCACGGCCACCCCCGATGGGTGGCTCGCTGTGGGGGAACATGAGTCCAGAACCATCCTGGCAGTCCCCCGCCAGCTTTTTCCCGAATGCGTTCGTTAATCCCATCAATCCCTCCTCGCCACCTCGCTCTGGCAACTGACTCTGCGTAATCAGTGTAGCAATACTTCATTAGCCTCTCTTTGTTGATTCTCTACGCTACCCCCTTTATCGTTGACCCTCGAGACTCTTTGTAACCCCCCATCCTGTGTTTTCGTTTCACGTGCTTCATCTGCAATATCCGTCTAGTCGATGGTACGTTCCGAGGTAAACAAAGCAGAAATACATCATAAAGATTTGAAAATGTTCTGTATTGAGTGCGAGTCCATCTCATGACATAAGTTACATTCTCTTTATCCGCCAACAAGGTCCTAGAGCAACTTGCTCGACACCGCGGGCGAGATCCGACTGCGTATAAGCTTGATCACATAGAGCGGCAGAGCGCTGATCGCCACGATCACTGCCACCTTCCATGCAAAACGAGTGGACACCACGAATTCGAGGTCTGGTAAGGGATAAGATAAGTAGGATATCACCACTGTCGGCGAGCCGGGACACGCACCAAAGTATTCTGGCAAGAATGCAACGCTAATTGCATAAAAGAAGAGTGTGACCACCTCGGAGATGACCATGTACGTGTGCCTATATGCGGGTGGAAGAACGTCAACCAAGGGACAAGGGTGTCTGCACGAAACTAGGCGGTACGTACCAAGTCGTGATCTCCAAGGCGACCATGATCAGTTCGTTCAGAATGAGCGAGGTAAACGAGATGGAGACAATGTTCAAAAATTCGTTCTCGAAGAGCACGAGGGAGACGAGCATGATTGCCGCGCCTGCCACAATCAAAGAATCATGAGCGGGATTGGCTGCTAGCATCAGGGGTGACGGTAGACGGACCTTGGTATACGCTGACCATCAACCATTGAAAGAATGTCTTGTAAGAGAGCGCTCGGCCCTGAAAACAAAACAATGAAAACCCACGTTGTCACGGGATGCACGCGGAGAAACAGCACGACAGCGCGTACCTTTGTGAGTTCCTTGTACAACTCAGGGTATATTAACGCTAAATCTTCGTTCACGTCCGTATCCAACACCAACGAGAACACAGGTGCCATCGTATAGATAGTCGCATAGCCAATCATGAGCCATCCCTGGTATAAGGCAATCGGTGCAAAATAAAAG
>JBBPTD010001219.1:0-11786 GCA_038093895.1 Boletus aff. mottiae
CTCATCAACTGTTCCCCCAACTTTGACATTAGGTACCTCACATCGGCTTCCCAGCAAATGCAGCAAAGTGACAACAACTCCTTGTGATGACAAGGGGTTGAAAGTCTCTCCTGCCATTGCCCTCATAGGGGTCTCAAGCTCAATCAACTGCTTTTTGGACATGGTTCAGTCAACTTTCCTTGATCCCATGGTTTTAACCCAGAAGGCGACAATGGCCTTGTTTGCTGATGCCAATATGCCTCCAGAACATCATCGATTCATGCTTGGCATTCTCAGCGCATCAAAAGGCAACAATGCTGCTGCATCAGGGAATTTTTAATGGAATGATAATCCATTATAATCCCTGGTAGAGATTTAAAAACTCAATATCTCTCCTAATTCAAGTATTATAACCTGCTGCCTATGACCATATACCATTGTTTATATCAACAATTACAGCTATACACCAAACAGAGGCAAATAAATGATATTTAGTAGGAATATAATGTTTGCCAGAGATTATAATGGATTATTGTTGCATTAAAAATTCCCTGATGTATATACACAGCCATCCCAGACATTGAGTCATGTCGAGTATACATCAAGGATTTGTATGATCAACAAGTCATTCTGGCCACTGTGGCTGTGGGCTCAAGTAGTGGTGTTGGGGATCTTCCAGATGATTCCATGATTATATGATCGAACTTGTAGTTATACCACGCTTCATCCTATTGCTGTGCTACCATGTATTGCAATTCACTACTATCTGACTCGTGTCCACCTTGAACGATTGCAATGTGAGAGCTGAAGCGCTGACCATTGATCACTACATGGGTCTAGCTCGGAATCAAGGTCATCTTCATTCCTGGAATCTGTACCACTATCGCCCTCAGCTGCCTCATGATGACTCTCCCAGATATGCAGATAATCTATCCATATTGCAGTTGCAATTCGATCTCATACAATTGCCATATCACCTTGTAAATCTGCGCCAATCGGACCTTCTCGATCAACAGTTGGATCTGTGTTCGGGCCTGTGGGATTGTCATCAGCATCTGAGTCTTGTCTATCCAATTTCTCTTCAATGGGATCATGTGTGTAGATAATGTTGTGGATGGCACAAAGAGCCAGGGAATGCACGCTTGGACTTCAAGGGAATATTCAGCTGGTAATAGAAGGATATGGAAACACCGTTTCAAGACGCTGAATATGTGCTCAATGATGTTCCATAGGGAGGCATGGCACAAATTGTACAGTTCTTCTTTGTTTTTTGGTCTAATTAGGACTAAATGTAGTCTAGATGAATCTTAGAGGTCAAAATTACCTAGTATGAGTGCACCTCCACTCTGCAAGGTGGTAATGAATGCCACATTATGGAATAAGAAGTTCCAGATGCATAGGATACTCCACATCAGCAAGAAGGTATTTCCCATCAGGTACAACAAGATTGTGTTCGGTTCTTGCATTTTGATAGACACAGGCATCGTTTGCAGATCCCTCCCACCCTGTAAGTGCATATGTAAACCTGAGGTTGAAATCACAGGCAAAAAGACAGTTTTGTGATAAGAACCCCTTGCAGTTCTGATAGTTTGGACATAGGTATGTGGGAGGTGCAGCATGGATATGGCTGCCATTGATTGCACCAACCACGTTCTTGAAATAGGGCCAGAATTTGGTATTGTTCCATATTTTTGCTGTGACAGGATCTCCGGTAGCGGGGAGCTGAATGTAATTTGTATACATGGATGGGCTTGAGAATATCTCAAGCATCTTCTGGAAGTAGCTGCGATGATTTGCATGACAGATGTCATTAACAAAGCCTGACGAGGTTGGCTTTTGCTTACATAGAAATTGTACTATTTGCTTGTTGAAAGTGCTCTCCAACATGCCTGATGGTCAGGCCAGTCACTGACATATAGAGAAAGATTGCTAATTGTTCCTCTAATGAAACAAACCTAGAGTTGGTGTGCCCAAGCTCCCGGAGCTCGGTAACAAGCTGAAGGAAGACATAATGTTGCATACCAAGCTCACAACAGATGCAATTAGGATATCCATCTAACAGTTCCATGACCCACTGTTAGCCAGAGAGGACAGAATTATGGTAAGGTATAGGGTCCTTTCGGATGATCCCAGTTGACAGCATCTCAGTCAAAGAGCATAAAACAATATTGAACATGCTAAGGATATGGCATAGGAACATTTGGCATCATGCTTGGGTATCCATGGTGCGATCGTTGACCATCGATGACAGATAAGCATATCAATCTCCGATAGCTAGAGCCAGCTCCATGCCAAATTGCCAAAGGTTCACATGACTCCACCCACAGTTACTGTTGGTTTCCATACAGGCTCTTATGACTTGGCATGCGATGTCTACCTGACTTCGCTACCACATGACAGGATATCACTTGCACTGCCTCGCTGATGCTCATATGCATCATCGTGCCTGTCAAGATCAAGAACTGCAGAGTCTCTTGTGTAATAGACACTCTTGTGTAGCCCTGTTCTGGCAATACATGATATTACAGTTGTTACAACTTGTTCTTTCCTTTTTCTTCTTTACGCGCTACACCTGTACACTGGTCGAACTCCCTAGTTCGACTCTCGACCTGGACACTATTTCTTTTATCGCTGACTCACCAATGCTTACTTCCCTTATCTCTTATCTCAATTGCTTCGTCAGCGATTACTTCCCCCACTTTCCGTCTCCTTCTATCACGTTCTATAACCTGCCCTGATTATGCCTACCCTTAGTCTTGTAACTGGGTATATAAACCCGCTATACCTATCCTTGTACTTTAGCTTAGATCTCCTCGATCAATACCTTGAATCCATTCTTTCGTCTCAAGCTCCTTCTGGCACTTGACCAGTCGCTTTGAACCTCTGAATCTTTGAACCCTTGAAACCCTCGTGTTCCTTTGTGGAACGTCTTCCTTGGACTTTGTGCTACCATTAAGTGCACGCTATCTCTTTGAACCTCTGAACCTTAGTCTTTTGAGGCTATGCTCGTCCCCACCTGGGCCAAGCGTAACAACAGTCGCAGTGTGAATGCTAGTAACAGATCTACAATGCATCATAACCTTCTGCTTCCCAAATCACCTCATCCAACTCATCGTTGTCATCAGCAACCACAACATCGATGCCATCATCAATTCTGTCTGTGCCAGTGTCAGCATCTTCAATGCTCTCTTCACCCTCTTTGACTTTCACCCAGTCCTCCTCAACTTCCTCATCTGTGTCGCATGCATTGTCTTCTGAATCAGAGTCTGACAAGCTGCTTTCCTCCGAATCAGATGAGTCACTTGGTGGATTGTGCTGTCCCTCTGCTTGCAAAAGATCATCCCAGTCTCAAGTGATTTTATGGCCAACCCCCACCCCAAAAGCGCATGAACATGTTTCAATCAACAAAGCTACAGTGTATCACATTAGTCCCAGTACTTAGATGATGTGCTCATCACCACCACTTACATATTAACATAGTAGAACATCCAGTCTTCTCCAGTTTTCCACCCCTCCACTAATGGTTCGACATGGACAAAAGAGTCAGAGAGTAGCTTGTTTGTCAGTCCGGCTGTGAATGCTGGAATCAAGTGAACCCCTCGAATGACTGAATCAGGATCCACAAAGCTGAAAGTGTCTGCAAGCTGCACTTGGTCAAAGAATTGTAAGTGAGGAAGGTGTTTCGCATCCCATCCAGAATTAAAGTTGCTATTCCAGCAGAACCAGCGGACAAATAAAACATCCATCTGCTTTGGCTTCAAGAATGGAGACAGAGTGTTGGCACAGTGCTGTACCATAACATGAAAAATCAGACACATGTGGGCATACCAATATGGATGAGAGCACTCATCCTCTTGTGAGAGGAGTATGATATCAGCTCGTGTCCAGGGATTGATTGAATCTTGTTCTCAGCACAGGTCATAAGTAGTATAATTGACCCGCAGAAATGCATGCTCGAAAAATTGGTTGTTGTGAATGAGAACACAACCCTGGTCTTCATCTGAGAAGTCATATTCATCCCCGTTATATTTAAGACCACACATTTGTGCAAGCAGGTGATCTTTGAGATGTGAAAGGAAATTCTAATGAATGTACTATGAGCTACAGTGAATTACTGAGAATACCATGTACCTTGACTGCAGGATCATCATCTCTTTCTCCCAACCAAGCTGTAAAGTCATTTGCGTGACATGTTGATGCTGCAATGTAATAGTGGTTTGTTGGCGATGATCATGCTCATGGAGACTTCTTGCTTGTAGATTCATCAACCATTTTCAGTACTTCCCTAGCTTCCTCGACCTTCTTGATACATTGCTCCACTGCCTCTTGGTTAGCAATGCTCTTTGTTCTTGTCTCCTTCTTCTTCCCAGAGCGAGCAAAACAGTGCTTTGAATGATGATGTTTGAGCTCTCCCTATACTCCAGATGTATTCAGTCCAGTTAAGTCTAGAGTGTGTAAGACCATACCATCTGTGTTGAGTAACTGTCTGTCATTCCAAACTCATGAATCATCCTTGGATAATCCCCCAATGCATGATACTTGTAAGTTGATAAGTTCAAAGTCTTAATCTTTGGCATTGAGCTTGTTTCCCATGCTAATGGTGGCCCCTTGGCAACAAGTGCCGCATGATGACAGGCATGGGTGGCTAATTCTTGAGGGAGCTCTGTCATCTGATAAACAGTACAAGTTGTCTTCTGGAACTTCCACACCAAGTGTCCAAGTTGAGCTGTTGCTGTGTCGAAAAAACTAAGGGTGTCATCAGTATGCATACAAAGCTTTGTGAATGCATGCCAAGTAGTCAAATCGAAAAGTAGATCAAGTATAACCTCATTATGAGGAGAAGGGAGAAGTCCCTCAAAAACTGGGATAGTGCACTGTATAAATGTTAGTATTCACTACCCAATGCCTCAGCTTGTGAACATACCTGGAGGAGGTCCTCAAAGTCCCTGGCTGTGAGGCGCTTCATTGCTAAAGCATTTTTGTGGAATGCACGAATAGTTCCACGTCCAAATGTCCCAACAGCACAATATCTAATTGCATTGTCAGATAGTAGCATTGTGAAGAATATGTGATATAATGAACACACCACCAATTGAGTTCTGGTATTGCATGACCTCCTTGAGCATGTAAGACACGCATCAAATGTGTAAAGATCACTTTCCAGACACCCAACTCAAATTCATGAAGGAGATCGACTACAAACAATAAAAAGAAATTGAAGTGTGCCTCTTCAGAGGAGAGTTGCTCTGAGAAGGTGTTCTGTGCAGAAATGAGTTGGTTACTCAAGATAGATTAAACTACTTACACGTGTTGGGACCCAAGAAAGATTCTTTAAAAGCTCATTGACCTTGGTGCTATTAAGAGGTTTCCCCCGGAAAATCAGCTTTCGGGCATTGTTAATAGCCCTTTGATAAGTGATACTGTTGATCCAGACCTGCATTTAATGAATAAGCATGTCCTCTGGCTTTCTCATGGCAGAAACATCAGCTTTCTCAATGAGACAACATAGGCAAAGGCAGTTGCCCAGAAATCTTATACATGCCAATAAAACTCTGGTTTAAGGTTAGCTACCCACAACTGAGAACTTGAATGCTTACTTTTCTGGGTAGTTCGCTGAGTAGGTAAAAAAACAGGGGAAAAAATGGCAGGTGATGTGATCAACACACTTGATAAGTAACCCTGTCTTGTAAGCCTCCATGAACTTGTGGTTGAGCAGAAGCTTCCATATGGCATGCATAATTTCATGCTTGAAGTGAGTATACATTTCACCAGTTGATGCCTCTCCATGTTCCTGGCTATAGATGTCTTGAAAACGATCAGATAACTATAAGAGATTTTAATACTATGTATATAACTTGCACAGTAGATACATACCGATGGAATATATGCAACATGATGGCATGCACCTGCGGTTGGCTTACCACGAGTGTACTTGGATTGACTGCTGAAATAGAGGTATACTGGCCATAGTGATGCATTATTAAAGTTTGCAAGGTGAGTTGCATCTGACCAGAGTATCAATGGAATGACCACCTGCTTATAATGGTTGTCAGCACTCCTCGGCAAATGGTTAATTGCCTCATGAGCCTCAATCATCTGCAGTGACATATAGGCTTCAGAATAGACACGGACATGATGTCCATCTGCAGTGGTCCAATATTGAGCAAAGGGTGTAAAATGGAATGAAGAAGAGATGCTGTTGCTGATGACAGACTTGATGACCTCAATGAGCGAGTGATGGATAACACTGTCAACTGTGATGATAGGGATTTCAGGATCAGTTTCTCCATTGTATTTGACTCCTTTTTTGATGAGTGAGACAACAATGGAGCTGCTCATTCAGCCATGTTAAGTGTGGAATGGGTTTGAATCGTCTTGAAGATGCCTTGTAATTAGTTTGTACTCGTGGTCATGTGAAAAGTCAGGCTGCTGGGAAGGATTGAAACATGGGTCCTTGATGTACATCCAGAGGTGATTGAGTTCATCCTTCATCTTCGAATTGGACTGAGAATAGTGTCAGCACATGAGAAGCCCTGTGGTGGGGCTACTGAATGCAGAGAAAAGGGTCTTGGAAGTGATATCAGAAGGGGGAATGATGTTGGGGAGACTGACCCAGGCTGACTGAGCTGATGTGGAGAGAAGAGTCGGCACATTGACTATGTCCAATAGAGCGGTCTTCAGATCTGGGATGTGAGTTGGCTTGTTTACATAGATATGGAAGAGCCCAAAGGAATCTGGCAGTGTTTGGAATTCTGTGAGCACTGATTGGGAGTCGTCTGACTTCTGGGAAGCTGGTGACGGAGATGGGGCAGGGAGAGGGATTTAAGCAAGCCCAAGAGACTCCCCTGGCATGAAGTCTTGATAACATGCTAGAAGGTAAATATGCCACCCAGAGCAAAGCAAAACAATGGGCAGAGGGGTCTGAGGAGCAGGGAGTGCAGGGTCACTGGGAAGAGCTTCAATCTAGTGTAGTTGTTAGTGACTCTGAATGATTCATACTGCATTCTAGCCACTTACCTCTGCCTCAAACTCATCGACATCTGCTGGAAAGCCTATGGAGGATCTCAGAGGACCAGGCGAGTCAGATTGAGGACTTGGGGACCTCTGCTTTCACTTCTTTCGGTTTTTGCGCTGATGGTGATGCCTGGAATGAATACTTGAAGTAAGCGTCTTGTTCACATTGCATTGTGCTTCATGAGCACTGAGAGAACATTGAGTTTGGAAGGTTTTCGCACACCTGAAGCAGATGAGAGTCATGTGGGGAATGGGTGTTGAAACCATAAATTCCAGGTGTGTTTATATACATAAAAAAATACCTGGAAGCATCAAGTCAGTCAGTAGCATGAGTGAGTCTTTCATCAACACATACCTAGTAACTACAAAGGGTGTAGTGGTGATTAGGAAAATGTTATTTTACAGTGTTATTGGAGTTTCCCACAATTATTTCTGTTATCTTATCTGTGCCACTTCATTTCCGACCACCACTATGCCATCATCAGTATCAACATCAAGCAGCAAAAAATGCTGTCAAACACCCAATAAGCATGGCCAACATGTAAAGAAGCACAAGAAACATGTATCATCAGCAAATCAGTTACCTAAAGGTCCCCACTTTACAGCACTGTACTATACTGTACAGACCTGACCTATCTGTACAGTAAGGTTCTAGTTTGCTGATGATCCAAGTCTAAGAAGTAAGTGAGCTGCTGACATGTTAGTAGAATGGACTCACCTTTTTTCAAGTAAACCCAATTCTGATCCTGAGGAGTCTCAGAACTCCAGTGGTGATCCTGACCACTCAGGATCTGAGTCAGAGAGCAACTTAGGAGTAGATCCTGTGGATTACAAGGTTGCAGGACATGTTTGCTGATGTCAAGAAGATAATTGATGTCATGTTGCTTGTCAAACAAGCTGAGGCTGCCAAGAATGGAGACTTGAGTGAACCAGAAGATGACAGAATACAAGAGCATCAGGATAATTGCTTGGGTAAAATGTAAGTCTGGATTACATACACCCTGGACCATGTCTGCTAGTAATTGACTCTGTTTTCTAGCACTGCCAAGACAATTGTGCAATATAAACGTGTCTATGCACTGCTCCAACACCTTGTTCTGGGGTTCAAGGGGTTGATTGATAACCCCTCAGCAGTCAAAAGGGTGAGTATATGCACACATAAAGATCGTTTCAATGGCTGAACATTGCATTTTTAGATAAATAATGCCATAAATGAAGCAAAAAGCAGTGATGCAGGAAAGCTATGCGACAGATTAGTCTCATACATGACTCCCAATCCAAGTGTTGCCTCTCTCACTCCACCAATCCCTCCAGGTACCTCCTGCTCTGAGTTAGGACTGGACCACCTAGTTCTTGTGGGTTATCTTTGTCCAATTGAATCTGTGGAAACATTTCTCAAAGATCCAGTAGAGTAAGTGAGTTGTTTACCAGATGCTGTGCTTGTTCAAGAGGTGTCAGGTATTAGGACACACAAGAAGCTCGAAAGCAGGAAGATCAAAATGACTTCAACGAACTTCCCCAGATTCTTGTGGGAAGACAATGGTAGCAACTTCAATGAGAACAACTTGTTCCAAGGCTTCCTCCATGGGTTTTATATTAAACAAGTGAGCAGTTTCATTGGTTTTGGTCTCTCATACTTCATTAGATTGTCTATAGGTCACAAGGCACATCTTTACTGGTCCATCGACTGGTATGGGTGGTGATGCTCGTGGATCAAAGCCCAACAACTCAGAGTTGAACCACATGGAGCAAGTCAGGGATGCACATCTTGCTTACACTGCTGTTCAGGTGGGTACTGTCACACTGGTTGGCATTGTATCTGAAGTGATGGCTCTCCCTTAGGCTCACTTTGGTATCAGCTCAAAAACACATTGGTCAGAGAAAGACAGAATCTTTGATTACCACAAATACTACTATGCGCTAGCAGATTTGATTGATGACTGTGAGGATGTCAAGTGGCAGGACAGTCTCTTCAAACACTATAATATGTATGTCATGGTTTGTTTTGTTGTGAGTGTACTAATTGCATTGTCACTGGCAGGCTTCTTTTTAAGGATGAGAAGGGCTGCAAGAGTGAAATTTTTGATGACAAAGGTGATGGAGAAGATGATGCAGATGCAAAACCTGGTTTGTTTTCCAGGATGCAAGCACAAGTAGCTGCACATGCTTTGACTAGTGCTACATCGACTAATGCCACTGCCACTACATCAACTAATGCTACTGCTGCTACATCAACTGGCACCAACACTGATTATAGCAGTTCTCAGCTTATCAGTTCAGGCAGGGACTCTATTGTTGCTGCTTCCTCTACCACTGATACATTATCTGCTCTTGCTCCCAAGAGCTTGACTGCTGTAACTCTGAATGGAACTTCTACCACCCATGCCATACCTGCTCCTGCTTCTAAGAACTCAACTGCCACAACTGCCACAAATGGAATATCTCCCACAGCACCTACACAAGCAAGCAGTAACTCTATTATGGAACTAGGTGAGCTTTCTAATCTTGACAATGATGCAGAGGAGGCACAAAATGATAAGAAGAGGAGGGCTGCAATCAAAAGGGGAAAAAGAAAGGCTATTGTAGTAGGCTTGGATGAAGAACAGGATGGCAAATCCTCAGGATGTCCACCTTGTAAGGCATCAAAGAGAGAGAAAAAATGAAGCCCATGTGCCATTTTTTTTTGCATATATTACACCTCTGCGAGTCTTCTCACTGATCTTGTTTGTAAGTCTTCTCTGTCATCTACTCATCAAACACCATTTGCTGTCTTGGTCTCAAGTTCTGTTGCTCTGGTACATTCATTCAAGTTACCCCTTGTCATTTTGCATCCAAGGAATTAAAGTCACTTGTCAACCTGCTCTTATTTGAAAGATTGGAACCCTCATTTACATGCCTCATGCTTGTCTGGATCATTGGTGATCCCACAGACCATTTTCCTTCTCTTGTTTACAGCTGGTCTCTCTGTTTCCTCTCCATATGCAATGGTGGCCTTGAGCATACCTGGCACTTGTAGTTAGTAGTACTGCTATGCTACTGTGTGCATAGATTCATACCACATATAGACTCATGTATTATCATTCCAATAATCCATGTCATATCAGATCATGTCACTCCTATGTGGTAGTAAATCTCTTCAATTGTCAGAGTGGTTAGAATGACAAATAATCTCAGAAATGGTTTCCTAAGTAACAGGTATGATCAGAAACTGCACTTGTTGAGATTCGATGACAACAGGGCCAGAATATAACAAACATGAAATATAGTAATGTCTTGAACATCACATGATATTATGATCTCAGAGCATCTCACATTTTTGCAATTTTTGTGATGACCTGCAGGAACTTTTAACTAATTAAGGTAACTGTTTGTGGTTGTTGCTGCATGGAAATTTAGCTATTCCACCTTTCAAATTTCTTTTCAACTGAAAGGCAAGAAGATTAAGGTAGTGGAATATGAGTATTTCTAATTTTTGTGAGCTCTCAAACCTCATATATACTGCAGGTTCATTGACAAAACTCCTCGTGTTGTATCTTATTTGCTTGAAGAGGTATTGAATTCTCCTGATGGCCCCCATGACCCCATTGATTATCCAGTATACTATGACCTGCTGTATTTTCCTCATGATCACTTGTCTGTTTTTGAAACACCTGAAAACTTTGTTGCTTGGCTGTCGAAAAGTTTGAATTGTCATCATTTACTTTGTCTTGATTGTGATCTCAAGTTTATTGGATATGTATCATTTTGGGACTCTTGTCTACACATTTTTTATGGCCCAGGTAGGGATGAGCGCAGCCTCAAAAGACTTAGTCGAAGATTCAAAAAGATAGCATGCACTTAATGGTAGCATGAAGTTTAAGGAGGATGTTCCACTTTAGAGTGGGAACAGACTCAATCAAAGGTTCAAGGGTTCTAGGGTTCAAGGGTTCAAGGTGACTGGAGTTTAAGCCAGAAGGAGCCAGGACAAATAGATGTGATTTGAGGAGATCTAAGCTAAGGTACAAAGGATAGGTATTATGGATTTATATACCCAGTTACAAGGTTAAGGGAGGCATAGTTAGGGCAGGTATGGAAAGCCATAGAATGGAATGGAAAATGGAGGAGGCAGTTGCTGACCAAGCAAGTGAGATAACAGATAATGGATGGATAGGAGTGGGTGAATCAGCAACAAAAGAAATACTGTCCAAGGTCGAGAGTCAAACTGATGAGTTCGATATGAGTACAAATGTAAAAGTGAAAAGAAAAAGAACAAGTTGTAATATCTTACAAGGAACATCCAAACTGTTTATGAACAGATTTCCTGCAAAAGTCCACCATAGTAAGGGCAAGTTCAATCAAACCAGTCCTTACTTTAATCTGCTGCACACTGGAGTAAGTTAATACACTTTTAGATCTAACTTTTTCAACAGCTTGACATTACTGTGCTCAAAAAGGCTTGTGCCCAGTTCAAGCTGAGATTCCTCACTGAAGACAACAACTGCCCCCTGAATCCATCCAACAGTCTTCTAATAGTCTTTGTACCTTGATGCTTGTTTGTTCTTATTATGATAAGACCCTGCCCTCCCCCCCATGAGCGCATCTATTTCTATGTTTCCTCTATTAGACTCACACAACACGGTAGAAAGGAGTGAACACAGCATGTGTATTACCACTTTCTGGCATTCATATGGCATATCAGAGAGAGATTCTTTCTTCCTCATTGTCATCACTGAGCCTCTTTTCTGACACTGGCATATCCCAGCTGATCAGACTGTGGTCCCAATGTCATGTGAGATTCTTTTAAAAGTGAGCAA
>JBBPTD010001220.1:0-11783 GCA_038093895.1 Boletus aff. mottiae
GTCTTGCCACCGCATGTGCTGCTTTCACTGACGATTCAATCCCACGTTGCGGTGCATTTAGGGATGCGACCTCCCCGTTTCACGGGGTCTGCAGCATCGTATGAGTCCCATTCCTTCGTAGAGGTAGCAAGCCGGTGGAACTGTGCCTAGGTCAAAGCTGTGCACCGATTCCTCGACCTCGGCAAATTTTAAGAAAGAGAAGAGACCTGAAAGACTGTGAGAACTCTGTGCGTGTCTGACTCCCGTGAACGCTGCTGCTCCTGATGATTTTCAGTCAGTTTCTTGGTAGATCTAGCTGTCTGATATGGCCGCTCCACTTCTGCTAGGTGGGGATCACCGCCAGTTGCTCTCATCGCGAGTCATCGGAGTGGAGCTTTTGACGGTGGTTTCCATCGTCCACCCTTCGTAAAGGCCTGTTAACTTTGAAAGAAGGCCTTGGATGACATCGTGGGTAGGGTGTGTAGGACGAAGAAAAGGTGGGACTGCGACTATGAATTGGACCCATATGTTTGCTGATGTCGCCTCAAATTATCCTTTTGATAGAGTCGTCAGTGTGTGCACCAGCTCCCCACCTGAACATTCAACAGCATTCAACACAGGTGGAGACTCGTCAGTGTATCATAAATCTTTCATTGAGTATTGCTTACGCTCTGATGCTCCAGTTTCCTCGGTCCCGTTTTAGGATGAGAGGAAATTTCTCACCAACATGCATGCCATCTGCATGAATGAAACCGTGCGCGTAATTATACCCTATGTCGGGTGCTCTCACGAATCCATCGACTAGCAACCAACAACTGACCACGATCGACATGCAGTACCCCCTCGGGTCCCGTCGCTTTGGTCTCATCAAGTCGGACCACGTTGCGAGGCACGAATGGAGATATGGATGTAGGTTGTGGTCAGTTGGTGGATACGTCAGGCTGGTGTCTCTTTTTGCTGTACGCTAGCTAGACTTCACGCTGTTGTTGGAACCTGTCTAGTGGTTGTCTCAGCGAATGCGAGGGCCTCGACGTTTAGCATTTAACTGTGACCTAGAAGACTGTAGAAATGTGTATCACGGGAGCATTGTCTCCCTTAGGACCCTTACACAACGCTCGCTTGAAGCTTCTTCCTCCTGCTCATCATGGTCCTAAAGTTGATCGGGCCTATATTGACATCAAGTCTAGGGCTTCCATACTATTCTCCACAGATCGTGAATTCCACTGCGGTCCCTGGCAGACAAGCGCCTTGGCGTCGACGGCTTTGGTCACACGTGGTGAAACTACCAAGGACAAGAAAAGTAGCTCAACGACACTTTCGACGTCCTAAATCGATGCAGATGATGATTTGTCTAGGCTAACAATGGTGGGCGTAGCGTGGGGCAGAGAGCTGCGGAGAGGCTACGTGAAGAGTTCGATGTTTGACATTCTATGGCGCGTACTCGCTCGGCGTTGCAGTGGTACGCTAGCAGTTTGGGTCTCGTAACATGAACTTTGACTGACCAAGGAGACCGACTACTCGGGGACTAGGCTGCGATCAGAGGGAAGATGGGAAGGGGGGCGAGTGGCAGGTGCGTTTCTCTCCATCTTCTCTCTCCAATATGTCTTGTAACATCCTGCTGCGGACTCCTGCACCCGATCCACGTATGCTGCCCCGTACGGCGATGGATTATTTGCATGTTGGAATACGATAACAAATTGACGTCAGTCTTCCGTCCTGCATGTCGTTTTCCAAGTTCATGTGCTATCGTCGTGGTTACACAGGTTACATGTTACACCGACATCCACACCTCCTTTTACTGCTTCTCTGAAAAACCGCAATGATCCTGACAAGGACGATGTCGTGTTCTGGACCATTAGTAGTGGCAAGTCCCCGTTTATCCGTGCGCAAGGAAGGCTGTTGCATAACAATTTGGACGCGCGCAGACATGTTCTAGGTCGGTCAGCCCATCGGTGTTGTTTTTTTTCGTATGCCGATGACGGCGAATACGTGACTTGGTGGCATGTTTGGTTTAGACGGGTGCCGTGCGTATTCAACGCGACCAAAGGAGCTGCTAAAGATATTTATTACCGCTTTCATGGCTGTGTTGCTCTAGACATTTGGCTGGCCATTCCTTCCATTTGGCGGTTGAACTGTACACCGCAAGTCTCTTGTGTTTGCCTTGCCTTCGAGAGAACCAGGTAATGTGTCTTTTCAAGGCCATTGTCTCACCTGTATTTTCAGCGCCGGATGCGCAACTAGTCGCGGGAGCCATTAATCTGCGACCGGTGATGACTGGTGTACCCGATATGCGCCGAAGTCCATCCACGGTATCGCCTCCGGTGTCAAACATCAGGCAAGCCAAGATGTGGAATATCAGTTGTCGGTGAAGTCCGTATGGCATTACCAAAAAGTGTCCTATGGGTCCTGACTGCGACCTCTGCTACCCTGTTATGCAGTAAGGGATTACGCTGTGCCACGAAATTGTAATGTCTCGGTTTCAAAAACAGACGAGTTAGCAATGAGTAACTGGGGAGTGGGGTTGAGGGAAAGGTAATCAATCACGTTTCTTCTGGATCAGCGACGAAATTTGGACGTTCAATATGTCCTGGGGCGGACAATGAGTGTTTGCGGGTTCATGTATCGAGTCGGGAATCTCCATGGTTACTCAGAAGATGTTAGGTTCCGATGGAAGTGGCTGGCGCAGTTAGTTACCCCTTTGAAACCACACCCTACCCACGCGTACGTTCCGCATGAGAATCTCATGAAATTATTTGGAATGGAAGTGATGTACTGTGATAAGTAAAATGAGAATTGTTTGTGGGTTATCCTCCTCGGCAACACTAGCAAGGCTACCTACGATCACGGTGCAAGGACTACAACATGGATGATCGACAATGAAACGCGCTAGACATGCTGACCGTTGCGCGTTTTTTGACAGGTGATGCAGATGCCCAGAGCGACGGGTCGACAATGCACGCGTAGACATTGAGGTCTTGAATTCTGAAAAGTGCTCGTCTGCCCGTTGACGTGATTCATTCAGTGACGTCGAGACGATTGATCGACGGAACGATAGAACATTTAACGTTACAAAGACCAAGAGCGAAAATGCCGCAGTCGAGGACGATTCGAACATCGATCGCATGGAACCCAACCCTGTCAACGAGGGAATCTTATTAATGTATTAACCTGTGAGTCATAAACTCATCATATGGACATGGGTCCTTGGTGAATATGTGAATAGGTAAATGGGTTGGAGAGGTCCGAAACCCTTGAGCCTCCATGTCGAGTCTCGACCCAACTGCGAGTTGGGTCGACTTGGTCGGCAAAACGGCGGCTGGTGGCACCCAAGCACAGGCTTGGCGAGCTTGAGCTATTATACGTAACGTGTATGGGATAGCGGATCATGATCTCGCCAAGACAAAGACTAGATAGAACTCTCTCAGCACTAAGTCCGATCTTGTCTGGGCCGCCCGCTTTGTTCGCGTTGCGGTGTGCCTGAAGTCATAAAACCGATTTAGAAGGAGCGGGCCAGGGTCGATGGCGACCTAGAGGGTGTGTGTGAGAGAGAGATCCTCAAGAGGGGATAAGCGGAGCGTGCTTACGGGCCACTCGTGCGAGCGCTGCGGCGGGCTTACAGGCAAAAGCACCACATCCAGCAAACACTGTAAGCAGCCGTTCCGCGAAAGTGAAACTCCGCAGGACAATATTATCTCGTTCGCTCTCGTTTTCTATAAAGTTCGATGAATCCTTTTACCTCAATCTTCGCCACGGCCCGCCATTCCCTCACCCGCTGACGTAACTGTCACCATTTGGCAAGCCCCTGCCGAGCGTACTTACTGTCGGACTCTGTACCGTGAATTTGCGTCTTCACCCCCAACGACCACGACAGCACGACCCGCCTGGGTGCAAGTCGGACCCAACATATCGTCCACGACAGTCACGGCTCACACTTAGCACGCAAAACTCGGCTCATCGGGGCTGTCGTCCGACAAAACCATCATGTTGTTTCACCCGGTGAGCCGCCGTAATGTGCCTCTCGCATCATATGCCGCTCACTCATCCTCGAATAGCTTAGTCCAACAATTCCCCACATCGCTTACGCATGTTTGGGTGGTTTCGTTGTATTGGTCAGTTCATCCAACGTCTCCTTTCAGTTCGGCCCACAATATGAATACATTCATTCTACCTAGTTTGGCATGTTCTCGCTGTTTATTCGTGAAAAGGTCTGTCCTAGTCAATCACCTAGGCTCCACCACGTGCTCATCACCGTTGCAGCTGTACATAGGTGAGGCCTGTTGGGCCTTTCTCTTCGGTGTCATTATAGGCAAGTACATCCGCCGCCTTCAAATACTCGATATCACGTTGACGGATTGCCGGTTACAACTAACCCAGGACCCTATGGTGCTGGAATATTCGATCCTCGCAGCTGGGCTAACGGTAATGAACAAATATCGAATACCATCACTCTCGAATTTACCCGCGTCGTCCTTGCTATCGGTGTTTTTGCTATCGGCGTCGAGCTCCCAAAAGCCTATGTCGCCCGACATTGGAAAAGTTTGTTCTTTCTGCTTGGTCCCGTGATGACTTGGGTGCGTCGTGTTGATCTGGTTCGTCATTGATCTTTTCGAAACACCACAATTAGGGGTGGTTTGTATCCGCAGGCTTAATTTATGCCTTCATTCCCGGTCTCGACTTCCTTCCTAGTCTTGCCGTCGCCGCGTGTCTAACTCCCACCGATCCCATCCTTGCTGCGGCTGTGGTTGGAGGCAAGTACGCTGACAAGCACGTGCCTGCGCACATCCGCCGACTACTGTCCGCGGAATGTGGATGTAATGATGGAGCCGCCTATCCCTTCCTGTTCATCGCCCTTTACCTCATCTTGGATTCTACACCTGGACGTGCGATTGAAGAATGGTTTTTGTTCCTTTGGCTTTGTCAGTCCTCTTCTTTATCTTTGGGTATGTGCTCATGAAATCATGCAGTTGAGATTGTCTTCAGTGTAATCTTTGGATCGGCTTTGGGCTTCGCATTTCGACATCTCATGAAGTTTTGCCAACGTAACGACTTGATTGATCGTCAGTCGTATGTTGCGCAGTACGTCTCCCTCGCGTTTCTCACCATTGGTATCATGACAATACTCGGCTCCGACGACCTCCTCGCTGCTTTTTGCTGCGGGACAGCCTTTGCGTGGGACGGTTTCTTTAACCGACAGACAGAGGAAGCCGTGTTCAGTTCAGTCATAGATTTGCTGTTCAACGTCGCTTCGTTCGTGTACGTAGGTGCATGGATGCCCTTTGATAGCTTCAGCAACGAGACCTTGACACTGAGTGTCGGCCGCCTTATTCTCACCGCCATTCTCATCTTGTTGCTCAAGCGTCTCCCTATCATGATAGCCCTGTACAAATTCATACCCGACGTCAAGACTTTTCGGGAAGCTCTTTTCAGCGGTCATTTCGGACCGGTTGGCATCGGTAAGTCAAACGTGTCGCACTCGTTTGCAGATCACATTGACACGCCTTGTCTCAGGGGCTGTGTACATATCCACCTTTGCAGTTGGGTACCTCCCCAAGCCTTCCAACCCACCCGCCAACCAAGCAGAATTCCTCGCATCTACGATCCAGCCCATCGTCGCCTTCATCGTCCTCTGTAGTGTTGCGATACATGGGTTGTCCATCCCGTTCTTCTCGCTCGGACGCCGTGTGCATTCCGTCTCTTCGCGAACGTGGTCACGTCATGCTTCTGGTCCTGACTGGGCCACGTACACACGACACATCACGCGTGGTGAGGACGTCGTCATCAATCGGGACCATGACGCAAACGCGATGGAAAATGGACGCGCTGGACTCACAGAAGAAGAAAAGACAATTATGGAGAGCAGGCGCACGAGCACTGATTTCAAGGATGGTAGTTCAAAGACGGAGGGTACACTGAGGGGCGGTGATGAGACAGCCAAGGAGCAGACGCCTCTCGATGGAACTGATTCCTTGATGGAATGGAAAGAGGGTTCTGATAAGATCATTGAACGGCGGGCAGGACCCGGAGAAGAGGTGGGTCTAACTGATCTCGAACGATGTGTGTGCTGATGGTTCATGCGAGATCGACGTACAAGTCATCCGTCACGCATATAGGCGGGAGGGTTCCGCTCCCACGGACGGCCCTTTGCAGACAGCCCGGTCTTACATTCGTCATCTGCGCCACGCTTCGGAGGGCACTTCAAAGAATACAGAACAGACTGGGGATAGCATGGAACCCGATGTCTCCCCTGCCGGCGCTGAAATGCAAAAGGATCCGATCACTACTGAAGAGGCCGCTACGGTGACGCATAAGGGCGAACCAAACGATGAAGAAGCGTGGGCCTCTGAAGACAATGGAATGAACACGATCGCTGGTCCTTCCGCCGTGCGGGCGCCTGGCGAGCGGAAAAAACGTGTCAGATCGAGCAAGGGCAAAGGCGTGGTGAAGCCCGCTGCCGCCGGACCACACAAGAAAACTCGACGACGATCGTCTGCGAGCGAACAGGGTCGTCCCTCGTCTCGTGTCCGTTCACCTTTGGACGCAACAGCGCCAATATTGTCCCCTGGCATGGTGAACGAGCCAGAACGAACTCCAGATAGACCCGAGGATGCCGACCAACGCGGCAGAAGCGCACAGCACGCGAGCCTCTCGCCTCGTCCTTCGATTCAACATCGACGGCTAGAATCGCTCAGACTGGCTCGGAACACTCGCGAGGCGTCTCCCTCCCGTTCCATCCGGTTCGCGGATGAACATCGATCTGGCACCAGCACGCCACGCAACAGCATTATACAAAATGAATACTAATATTGGTTGCAATGCAATCAAGCGGGTAATCCTCCCAGACGAGGGGGAGAATTACTTTTTGCATTTCATCTGTTTATTGTCATCCTTGTTGCAAACGCGTGTGCTTATGTGCACCTCCCCCTTCCGATCATCCCATGCATTAACATCCATCACCTCCTAACGGTCCATAGCCTGCGCTCGACGAATATATCTGGAGTAGCAGTACCAATGTCCCCTAACCCTTCTATCCCATGTTTTATCTCCCTTTTTATCTCCCCTTACAGTCGCATGGAACTCTGGTAGTCATGAACGACGGCTTCTATCTTGTCTTATATCCATGCCCGACGTTATGCACGAGGACGAGTCTGCCACCAACGCGAGGACGAGAGAATCTTGCCTGGCACACGCCTCGTCCCGCTCCACTCGAGCAGGTCGAACACGCGCGCTGTCAAGACGGGCCGAGGCCAGTCTACGAATCAGAGATCACTATTACTTCGTTATCCACTGAGATCGCAAGATCTATGTATACGTATGCAACGTATTTTTCAACGATTCGTTCGCGAACGCCAAGCTGTGGAATACGGGCTGTCTACCAACGGCCACAACCCCCCCCCCCCCCACAGCGATACTACTGTTTTATGGCTCGTACTTCGATTCATGCAGTCCATTCACTCGCGATCGCGCATAGTCTTGGGGCAAAAGCTCTGGAACACGCAAGACGCCCCTCTCACTGGAGACGAACTGTTAGGAACGCTGCTAATTCTTTGAGTAGGAATGCATACATCTCATCAATCGCAACCATGAGGTCGTAGTTGATCTCTTGACTGACTACCGAGTCGAATTTGTATGACGGATGCGATCGCACAAACTCTCGCATCCAGCTTGCCGTCGTGAGCAATGAGCCTGTAACGCCTCAGAACTGCAGGAACTGAAACAAGGCGAATATGAGCACGAACCGTTGGCACGACGGCGGACGAGATCCACGTATTTACTGATCTGCAGTCTCTCGGATGGATTCATGTCGAGCGTATCAAGGTATGCCTCGACAAGTCCGAGTAACCCAGGGAACGTTGCGCCCTGTCATAATCGACAAGTCAGTGGTGCAGTGCAAGGAAACCATTGAACACCGACCTTGCCACTGAAGATCTCCTCCATCGACATCTCCTCGTATTCGTCCTCGACGGGCGCATCTACGTGCATAGGCGGAGGGGGAACACGGGGGAAACCATTCCGCAACTTTGTTTCTTTCGGAGGAATGCCATCTTGCCACCCAAGAGGAGAGGAAGACCCAGACGACGAAGGGGTCGTCATCGTGGGTGATATATAGCCTGGTGGCAACACATTTTTGCGGAAGAAAAACTTGCCCTGACGAACTGCATCTCGTTTTTGTGCTCTTGACATGTTCTCATCGACCTGGAAGACATTCGTTACAACAACACATCGAGAGACACAGTGGAAACACACCTTGGATATGGGAATGTAAAAGTTCAGGTTGAAAGCAAGGATGGCTCGAGACAGGAGCGCAATGAAGACGGCAAATGCGGCATTCTCGAAGTCGGTGAGTTGGACTTCCATACTACGGAACTCAACTCGCCAACCAATGCCGGATTGGGGTGGCGGCGGTTTGAAACGTACAGTTTGCCAGTTCGTCGATTGTAGGTTCTTGCCAATAGAATTGGCGTTGGGCGGTACGAAGAACGGACAGAGCTCACCTCAAAATGATAATTACTTGCCTCGTCATCTTGGTCAATAGTTTCCGAAAAAATGACCAAAGGATCGCGGATAAATATGTAGGCCATGTGCTTCGAGAGTAATTTATCAACACCTTTGAACAGATGTGATAATGGAGCCTCAGAAAAATTGGATAATTCTATACGTACCGTGATTGACAAGGCGAGTATAGATCTCTTGGTTGTAGGGTACATTGATGTCATTGTATGCGGCCTTGTTGTTCCAATCCGTTGATACATACAGGCCGACGCTGTCGAAGCGCGACTTCGGAATCACATATTTATTCTCCCTTAATGGCTGGAAGGTGGGATCAGACAAACTTTACTCGGCAAGAAGTTAATTAACACACCGCACGTCCCATCTCTTCTGCGGTGCGGTCATCATAACAACCGGACAGAACACTCCAGCGGCAGTCAACGTCAGAGAGATAACCACGCCAGATAGGACTGGCAGCAGTCAACGCAAGCTTTACAAACGCATCAGCAAGTATATCCATCGACCCCCAGAGTACACATACCATGATTGGCGCCATTGGAATGAGGGCATCGTACATGCGCCTTGCTTCTTCAATATTACAGCTCTGGAATGTAAGTTGCAAACAGCAGCAACCCGCGCCAAAAAGCATTCCACCCATGTAGATATGGTCTTTTAAAGCTACACCATTATCTACCGGGTGCAAAGAACGCTGCCATGGTATAGTAGGATCAACGAACGGTCTTGGCGTCTTGTCATCATTGAAAATTGGAAGATTGACAGTGACCTGGTGACCTTTCCTGCTTCTGATACTTGTAGTGAGGGTTCTGTGACAGTTAGAAAGTAATCGTAGGAGATGAGTGAAAAGGCCACCAACGTGTAACGTGCATGTGGACTGATGACTTCATCGGGAAGAAATAAACTATGGCTAATAGGCTTGGCACCATCAGGGCTGAAGTGGGGTTCGGTAAAGATACCGGAAACACCAAGGCGAGGGAAAGAAGTGACTGTGACAGGCACTTCATTGGCGTTGAGATGCCTCCTGGCGAGGAGGCGTCTGATATTCAAAATTAGGATAGGGTACAAAGGAGTGTGGATTTCTTGCCTATAATGCATATTTGACTCTACGGAAAGTAAATCTTGGATGGAACCTGTGTATGGAGATCCGGGGGTCGACTCTAACATGTATCTCGCATGCTCGGGGTGAAAGGTAGGGATTGTCATTCTGGGGAGATTATCCGCCAGCTGGCTGCAGAAGAGAACTGGTGCTTACGGATCAGAGGTATCCGCCTCGAGGTCAGTGATGCTTTTGTTGAGACCAGCGAGGATTTCAGTTTGACGGAGAGAGAGTTTCGCATTTTTTGTCTCATCATCAAAGGCGATAACCATGTACTCAATCTAAAAACGACGAATGAGGGGCAACGCCAACGTTAGAAGCCTTGGGTGGGCTATACCTCGTCACCCCAGAGAAAGTCGTCTCCGTGTCTGTCGTTGGCTCTGTCCCAGATATGAAGGAACTGTGTGATGCCGTGCTTCCTGACATGGTCAGCATACTTGCTTGTCTCGTCCCATGTAAGCGGTGTTCCAAGGCACAGGAGACCCATGGTGTAGAAAGGGCGGCGTGGGGAGGGACGAATACAGGAAGATAAAGAATTCAAAGAGAAGGTAGGACTCAGCAAAATCCATGCTGCTTCAGAGTCTTAATAAACTGTTCCGGTCCACAACATATTCGGGTCCAGGAGTAGGGATCCGAAGAACTAGTGCACAAGCGATGACAGACACTTGGCACAGTAACAGCTGGAATGAACGGAATCCTTCGGAGTGTCATTTTTCTTACAAGATCATCATGCTCGCCAGATCTGTTAGTTCAAGTTTGGCAAGACCAACGGTCTTCCCTAATAAAGAATCACTGCGATACTCGGTTTCGATCCACGTGCGTGATCGATGCGATGCACGACAGTGAGTCCTGCTTCAATATTCAATGCTCTCGGTTAGTGCGCGTTCGCTTGCGCAATGGGATACAGTCGACTCCCTCATAACCAGAGAGTACCGGGTTTGCGAGAGCCCGGGTATACAGGGGCAAAAAATATCTGAAGATGTCGTGGGATTCAAGTTCAGCTGCGGGATTGAGGAGTTTTGAGACGTCCATTCGATTTGAATTTTGGAGAACGCCGCGTGGCTCCAAGTCATTCAATGCAGCCTGAAGGAGGTTCTCGGCTTGCGCGATGAAATCAAGTGCAGCGGAGATAGACTGGGATACGGGATGAACAAAGATGAAATGCACCTCGAAAAATGGTATGGGTTATTGGTTATTGGTTATTGGTTATTCGTTATACTCACAAATGTACCGCAAACTGGGGAATCTGAAAAGGTATGGGATATCAGAGAGTATCGGTTATGTGCGGTATCGGTTATGAGGGAATCGACTGTAATGATCAAGGTTGTTTAATGAGCGACCGGCAATGGCTTGAACGCCACTGCATGCCACACGGCGAGCCCACCGATGTGGTGGCAATTGCACGGTAATGAATGCTCGCGTACGATATTATCGGGCTCAGTTTACGTGTAATACTGACCTTGTGTGAGTCTGACCTTGTGTGGAGCATTCATGGAGGTCCGACAAGCACTGGAGTCCATATGTCGGTAAGTTGGAACGGTCACGAGATAATGATTACATAATGACGTGAGCGCGTCTAGCTGCCAGGAGTCCGAGACGCTTCCACCATTGATATATCGATACCTCCCAGGACCCACTGAGGGCGATGAAAGTAGAGTGAATGCAGAAGGATTATTGCAAAACATGGCTCATATAGCATGGCATCGGACGATGAGACGATATCACGAAAGTGACAAGGTCTTCACTCCGAGTCCATACTTTTCTGATGTAGCAATACCAACGTCCCCTAACCCTCTATTCCATGTTCTCTCCCCTTTTATCTCTATCTTACAGTTACATGGGGCTCTAGTAGTTATAAAAAGACGACCTCTACCTTGATCCACGACCATGTCCAACGTCACGTACGAGGACGAGTCTGCCCACCAACGCGAGAACAAACGAGAGAATCTTGCCCAGCACATGCCTCGCCCCGCTCCACTCGAGCAGGTCAAACACACGCACTGCCAAGACGGGCCGAACAGGCCGGTCTACCGACGCAATTTGGAACGGAAGTCGGACGTCCTCGATGTAGTTTGCGACGGCATGCAGACCGGACGTGAACCCGTCTTCGTGGAAGCCGTACCCAAGCCATGCACCTGCGTAAAGAATCCCTCTGCGGCCTTGAATAGTGTTGATCTGTTTCATCGATACGAGGGCCTATGAA
>JBBPTD010001221.1:0-11770 GCA_038093895.1 Boletus aff. mottiae
AACCCATGTGACTGCAGGCTTGCCTGCCCAATTCCTATTGGGAGTTCGCGGTATTACATGCACTTCATGTGTATAATCACACCCCATCACATCGGCTTCAATGGAAAACGCCATCTGAGATGCTTACCGGCGAAAAGCCTACCTTCTCACACCTTCGGGTTTTTGGCTGTGGCGCTTACGTCCACTTACCAGTTGAGACTCGCAAAGGCAAATTGCAGCCTAAATCACAACTGATGATCTACCTGGGCGTTTCCGCTGGTAGTGATTCAAACTACCTCTTTATGCGTCCTAACAACGCGCTACACACATCGGCTCACGCCATATTTGATGAGCACCTCTTTCCAAGGTGTTCAAAGGCTCAGCCACACCGGCCTGTTAATCACCCACCGCATTCTCACTCTTATGATGACAGATCTTCGGATTCTGATTCTGAATCATCGGATCAGGAGTCTGATGCGGAAATCGCTCCTCCTCCCGAACAATGTCGCCCGGCCCCCAGGCCAATAACTCCACCTCCAGCAGCACCTCCTAGGGTACCTACACCACCGCCGGCTCCGCCAGCACCTCCGGTCACCCCTCCTCGTCGTCCGCCTCCGCCTCCACCTGCTCGGCCAGAGCGCCCACAGCGAGAGCGCCGTGCCCCCATCCATCCAGGAAATGTGTATGGGGAGCGCCGCGAACCGCTAAAGCAACTCCGCGACATCGAACGCATCTCTGACTGGTGCAGACTCATTGGAGAAGCACCAGCTGGACCTTCGGATTCACCTGTTGTCCCTGGAGGAATGCCTCCGTCCCCGACTCCATTGGAAGATGACGTAGAGCACATCACCAGGGAAGGGGGAGACGCATTGGTTTCATACCTCTGCAGCCGTGCCTTTCCGCTGGAAAAAGAACAGTCCAATGTGAATTACCACAAATGGACATACCGCGACATCCTCAAGTTACCACAAGAGGAACAAACACTTTGGCGTAAAGCCTGCCATGATGAGTTACAAATACTCAAGGACCGCAAGGTCTATGAAATCGTGGATTGACCCACAAACAGGAAGGTTATTAAAAACCGATGGGTCTTTGATGTAAAATCAGACAGTAGAAAGAAAGTGTTACGACTGGGTCCACTGTAGCGACGACGGTCGGTGGAAACCAGAAGTGGAACCTTAGCCAGCAGGTTGACCACGCGTTCAAGGGGGGTTTGGGGTTGAGGGCAGTTTTCCTCAGGGACGAAGGTGCGCGTAATCTCGAGTGAAGGGAATTCAATGAGGCTGGCCTTCTAGGTAGACGGTCATGGTATTGGCACAAGGTAAAGGGGTATAATGGTGTCTACCATAAGGTAGACCAAGATGGGGTACAAGGTACAGAGACGAATGCTTATATACTGTGCGTGGCTGCGCACGGACCAGGACAAGAAAGGAAACAAAGACAGAGACAAGGAGATGCGAGGAAGTCCGAGGAGATCTAAGGAACCAAGATGGTGGTACAGAGAAGACGAAGACACGGGGATCAAAGAGAAGAGAAGACAAAGAACCAAAGTAATGGTACAAGGTGCGAGACAAGAGAACATGAGGACAAGAGAAGACGAAGGAACCCGAGATATGGGTACAGGGTCCGAGATAAGAGAATGCGAGGACGAGAGAAGACGAAGGAACCCGAGATATGGGTACAAGGTCCGAGACAAGAGAACATGAGGCGAAGAAGGCAGAGAGACGGGGATCAAAGAGAAGAGAAGACAGGAAAGGAAACGAAGACCGAGACAAGGAGATATGAGGAAGTCCGAGGAGAACTGAGGGACCAAGATAGTGGTGCAGAGTCCGAGAGAAGACGAAGACGCGGGGATCAAGAAGAATAGGAGACAGAGGGGGTCAAGGTAAGGCGAGAAGTCGAGGGGACAAGGGGACAAGGGGACAAGGGGACAAGGTTTCCAGTGACAAGGTGGTCAAGGGAAGGCTTTTTAGAAAAGAAAAGAATGGCGTAACTGGGAGTTGCCGAGGTGAATTGTAACAGAAAGCCTGGCTCGTTGCAAAAGGCTTCTCCCAAGTAGAAGGGATTGATTTCGATCAAATATTCTCCCCCGTTGTACACTTCGAGACAGTGCAGTGCATGCTCGCCCTCGCAGCAACAGAGAACTGGTACATCACAGGTCTCGATGTCCGATCCGCCTATTTATACGGCAAACTGGACGAAGAATTATACATGGACTTCCCTGAAGGCTTTATGCCCCCTCATCTCAAAGGGAAGGTCTTACGACTACTCCGCACCCTATACAGCCTTAAGCAAGCCAGACTAGCTTGGTGGCGCAAGCTTGACAAATCCATGAAAGAACTGGGCTTCACGTGTCTTAAAACAGATGCTGGCCTATTCATCTATCGCAAAGGCAAAGAGCTCGTCCTAGCGATTATCTACGTAGACGACGCCATCTTCTGCGGCCCCAACAAACCTTTCATAGACAAGGTTAAGGCTGCATTTATGAAGAAATGGGACTGTCGCGACTTAGGAGAAACACGTGAATTCCTAAGAATGAACATACGTCGAAACAGTCAAACGATTAAGATAGACCAGCAAGAATACCTCGACAAAGTCATAGAGCGATGCGGCATGACTAACGCCAAGATTGCCAACACCCCTCTCCCTCAGGGCTACTACCCAGAGAAGAATGATCTCCCCGTCCAACCGGAACTACACACACGATTCCAACAGGTCATCGGATCATTGCTGTATCTTATGATCGGCACAAGACCTGACATCTCATATGTGGTTACCCAACTCGCCTGCATGTCTGCAAACCCATCAGAAGAGCATCTGAACAAGGCTCTATACATCTGCCGGTACCTCCTTGGTACCTGAGACTACTCTCTCGTATACAGCGGCAAGACCGGTAAAGGCATCATCGCCTGCACTGACTCTGATTGGGGACAAGACAAAGTCACGTCTCACTTGCAAACAGGTTTCTACCTGAAATTCGCGGATGGTGTGTTCTTGTGGAACTCACACTTACAAAAGACCACAGCTCTGTCTTCTACGGAAGCTGAGTACATGGCCTTGAGCGACTGTACACACCAGGCTATTTGGATTCATCAAATGATGGAAGAACTCGGCTATCGCCTTGGTCCTATTCCAGTTTGTGGTGACAATCAAGGGTCGCTCTTTATTGCGCAAAACCCAGTTACCGAAAAACGTTCCAAACATATCCAGATCCGTTACCACTTCGTACGTGATGCTGTGATGCTATGGAAGCAGGTTGAGCTGCTCTTTATCCCAGGGACTGACAATCCCGCGGATATGTTCACTAAGAACCTTGGACATGTCAAGTTCAAGGAGTTTCGCTCCCAGCTCGGTTTGGAATTCAACTCGCTGTCGTAAGACTGTGCAGATGTTTCTATTTTACTTTATATTCCTCACTATGATATCTATGTATTTACCATATACTAGACAAGGGGGAGTGTTGAAAGGACACATACTTACAGTCACGTGACCTTATATTAAGTAAGCATTACAAAGCGTATATAAGACTCGACTGAGTCTGAATAAAAAATATCTCTCTTGACCAGCTACCGCTATCATCTCTGAGAACCCAACCCTTTCCAAGGTAAGTATCTCTAGAGTAGATTCCTTAGTAGCCTGTGTGGCAACGCTGGCTACTAGCTATTGCAACAGGATGGCATTGAGCTGATTGTCATGGGTCCAAACTATCTGATCATCACATGAAATGTGACTCCCAGAGAGGGGGGTTGACTAATACTCAGCTGATCATGGGGTCATGAATGGTGACTTGGAGTTTGCCGCACTTAGCAGTTAAGCGAGTTAAACTATAATTCCCAAGTGCATCCCGAACTAGATCTAAGGTCCATATGACATGAGAAAGGCAAACACCCTAGAGTCTAGACCGCTGCGGCTAGAAGGGGGGAAGTATGTATGTACTGAAAGGGGAATTTCCGACCTTCCATCACTCAGGATTGATCAGAATCACACCCACTTGGTTGTTCAACTTGAAACGAATCAAAGCACCAATTAACTCGGAGCTCTTACTAACAAAGTCCCCGTGACATTGAACGTCGAGCGCTTGCAATTGCAATTGAGCTCCCCTCAAACCAACCACTTGCTACTGGATAAGATTACGTCTAGCGACAAGGTTCCATGATATGCCAATCTGTACATGCTTCCCTTGCCCCAAGTTGTACAGCATTCCCTTGAAGGTCCGCACTGGGTTCCACGCCTCTTATGGGCCAATTGAACGTGTTTGCTGGGCAGCTCTGTGACCTACAAAGTTGGCCAAGACTTGCAGGCTGTGCCACCTGTGCGCACGTTCTACTAGAACTTGCCATTGGATTCGCTCAAGATATTACATATTCAGGGAGCCTTCGCAGTAAAGCATGCCCTTTGCACCGAAACACAGAGGGAAACTTGTCGATGGACAGCTACCCTCTGACGATGATTTCGATGATTGTGATATGTACGGTTTTGTTGTCTCGGGAAGTTACTAGGCGGAGGCGCGGAGCACCGTGACATATTTCGAGTGACCAAACGCCGTGTTGGCTCCGCGGTGACGTGGCACTGCAATCGCGATGATCCTCCCAGTTCGTCTCAACCCTATACCCTTACTACCATGATGGAGCACCTTCAGAGTCATGCCATGCTTGAGTTTCTTCGACTTCTCAGAATCATAGCACACCTTGCAAATATTCGCACTGCGCAGTCATCCACTGTTTGAAGGCGTAAGTTTTTGCAACGCTTGTTCTAGTGCTATGCGATGCAACTTCTACGGCCATCAGCAATCGCTATGTCAGTTCCGGACCCCAACAGGCAAGTTGTCCCATCTTGAACCCTGTATTCAGGTTCTCATTGTGGATGGCAGTGCTGTGCCGATGACTGCAGGGTATGACCCTAGATGACTCATTCATATGCTGTCTACAGTGGCTTCTTGCCTCGAGTCCCGCTCTTGTTCCTATCGATCACAGTGTAGGTCCATCCTGTGTTGTTCAGACTCAGCTTTCGGATTGAGGCACAATTCCTCGCCACAGATATGAAGTGGGACTTACATGTGTTCTGCTTCTTCCTCCATACCTCAAGCACGTCGCTATCTAACCACAATATCCCTCTTCGCCCGAATGTCTCACTCTGTCCTTGACTCTGGGGACATTGCTACATTGCAATATATCGTCACACATGTTTTTTGTCCTCTCCAACTTCCTGATGGGGACGATCACAGCGTCTACAATGACCGTTCTCTGGTTGGATTGGTCGCAACTGTTGCGCGTGTGTACAGCGAACATGTTGACCAAGCCAACATGCCTCAATGGCATAGTATTTCTAGAATGCTGGATAATCTGCAGGAAACTGTCCAGTTTGGAAGCCTCGACAGGTCCCAGACTGTCTCTCAGCTCAGCAGCATGAACGTCAGTGGTACGCTTTCGGACCTGACCTCCTCGGCATCCTGAGACTCACAGCGTGCAGATGCTCTTACATTTCATATCCAATCCCAAAATGCGGCGGTCCTGTTCAGAAAGCGGAATGTTGTCACTGTCTTCGAATCCTTCGAGGTATCCCCGAAGGCTGAAGACGTCATGACTACGCAGGGCAAGCTGATATGCTCATATCCTGGGCCGGCGATCGAGATCCCTAATGCCGTGTTTGAGGAGGAGGGCTTTCTTTCCAAACTTGCAAATTTTCTCGTTCACATGAATGTCGATATTATCCCTGATGCTGCTCCAACGAGCCGAAAAGCGCAGTCCACTCTTGTTGAAGACCGAGACACTATCCATCCTCGCTACATCACCGAGTTGCTTACCGGCATCCTGAGAGGTGTCGGTCGTCCTGCCGACATCGTTCGCATTACAAAACGCGTAGGGGATGATGTCGTCTGGAACAACTCAAAGTTGCCTTGGCGACGCTCATCCCTGTGGCTCCTTATCAGAGTCGCTATTCAGACCTCATTTGATCGGTCTACGCTCCAGCATGGTTCCTACAAGCAATTCATGTTGTTCTTCATGTGTCAACTTGCAAACGAGAAGGCTTTTGCGCACCTTTCCAATGACCTCCTCCAGTTTATGTTAGCCAAGATCAGCCGACGGTTGAGGAAGTTCGGTTCTTCCGCGCCGGACTGGCTCGCGCACATCGTGTTGCAGACGTGTACTTCCCTCCGATCGACTCTGGAGAATAGGTGGAGACAGGTACAGGATGCTCAATGCGTATCACCACACTGGGCCCCCTCTCAGCTCGATCTCGCCCGAGATATCGAGCTGTCGCTTTTGGGCAGTGGCAATCACATTCGCAACTCCCTTATTCATCACACCATCGTTCCTCCCGACACCCTTTTCAAACCCAAACATCACCCTCGAGGTTCTCTTGATGACTTTCTGTCCGCGGATGGAGCCTTTTTCGAGGAAGCTTACTCCGCCGAACCCCACGTTGCCCTCTACGATGTTGAGCGAGCGGTTGAGCAGGGCATCGATGGCTGGGTTGAGTGTGTGACAAGCAACGACGAAGCTTGCGTAAAGCTGGAGATCTTGGGAAACAAATACTCTTCGAGTGCGTTGGAAGTGTACAAGAACAACCCGGAGCTCCTGTCAGTTATGTTGCTGACCACGGTCGAGCTCTGGGTTGCGCTCGATAAGATAGCCCTCAAGGAGATTCCGATACTCGCGGATTACTCCCCGGAGGTTCCCACAAGCATTCTCGAGGATCTGTTACTCTGCAAGACTACTAGCCTCTTCCGTCTTCGCCGTGTCCACCAGTACCTCTCCCGTCGCCACTCCGAGTCGCAAAGTCAGTGGTCGGTGTTTTCTCAGACAATCACCGAAAATACATTCGCCATCCGTTATTACAAAGAATCCTCGCGCCATCAACATCTCAAGAGTCGCATTGAAAAAGTAGCCAGCCACGAAGTCCATGAAAAGGTCTCTGAACTCGAGGCCGCAAATGCTCAATATGCCGAGCTTCAGCGAAATGCCGAGAGAGCTGATCATGTCTTCGCAACAGACTGGTATGGCCGCAAATACCACTCCAACTGCTGCCACAAGTGCGACCAGGAGAGAGCACTCTCCAACATGAATATTACTATTCATGAGTGGCCATTGCCCGTTCGGCGACTCGATGCTGAAGTTGTCGTATTCGAGTTAGATTGTCCAGTCTCTTTCAACATGTGGCGCAGTGCTACATTTCATCTCTTGGTCGATCTCTGTTCTCCAACGGTTAAACCAAACGATCCCTATATCCAGCTCACCGGATATGCTGCGCTCCAGCCTTACCTTGTTCGACATCCGAGATCGCGGATCACCCTTGTTTCTGATGAGAAACCATTTATCGCTACACATTATCACACAAGGTCCATTCCCAACACGAAGGACGAGGTTTGCCGCAACAATGGGTTAAACCTTTATGGCTTTGATAGCCATGTTTGCATTCCTGTCTCTCAAGCGCTAGGTCCTTTCGACGTCCGACGGTATTGCACGTACGAACTTCACAGCAAACCATATCGGAACCTGCAGAAATATGTTGACGTCACTTCCCACACATCGAACGAAGTCTTAGCAAACCAAGCGGACTGCCACAAAGATCTTTCCGTCCACGAATATATAGCGTTCGGGCACTTGCGCAGCGGTGGTTTAGTCCAATGGCTCAGCATCCTCCGAGAGCTACGAGGTCGATCGTTCAGCCTCCGTCACCACGATGTACATTTGCTGTTGGCACAGGCAGTTTCTCAGGTCGGACCACTTGCCCATGGGGAGTGGATATGGCATCAAGAACTCCAACGACCCTCTTTCTGCTATGCGCTTCTAGGAGAGCTGAAAAACCTTGTCCGGGATGTCGAAGCCAACTGGCTGGAAGGGACAACAATGGACACCGTTTCGTTCTTGCTCCGCCGTCTACTTGCATCCAGCCCTAACCAGACTGTCTCACTTAAACTCCTCGGATTTCTTCGTACTGTACGCCGCAAGCTATTCTCTTGGGTGGAAGAGCTGTCAAGTAAGCTTGTAGAGACACCGGGTGATGAAGAGCTCCGTGGGTTTTTGCGGGACGCGGCCGTCATCTGTCGAAGCACGTTTGATGTTGACCCCTGCTGGATTCGACAGCTCCTTAATTCAGGAGACATCAATGTTCTACTTTCCTCCGCTATATTAATTCACGACCACACGCCCAGCGAAATCTCTTGTCTCCCCGCATATTCACAGTTGCTCCTTGACCGAGATCGCCGACTCTCTTTGCGTCTCGAGAGTGTCGTAAGCGACATTATTCAGGCCGACCCCGATGACCAAGGCGTTGATCCTGCCATCCGCTGTGTTTGGTCGGACTATCGTCCGGGTTCGACGTGGACCCCGTTACAGAGTCCAAACTCACGTTGGTTCACGTGCATGACCGCGCCGTCAGCTGAACAGATGTCACAAGTCGTGCATTATAATCTACTTGATGGTTCACTTTTGGTCAGCGAGAAACCCCTTGGGCGATTGCCAAAGGAAATTTTACGGCATCCACTATACAATCTAATATTTGGCAAAGTACGTCTCACTGTGCCAAATGTAATGCAGTTTACTGACCATTTTTGCAGCACGTGCTCGATGTTATACCAAGTGATCTCCCGGGGATGGATTACTCGATAAGGGGTACGATTTCCGGTCACAAGGTAAGCGCCCGTTCGGGATCGATGATGCATGATGAGGTAAAGACTCATATGGCACGCCCAGGTCTACTTTTCTCTTAAAAATGACTCGGATCTCGTGATACGTGCAAAACGAAAGCATGATACTGGCGATTCATATATCATCGAGCTCATCCCTCAAGGGAAGCTCCAAGGAGATCTACCGGCAGTGTTGATTGAGAAACATGCACATTGGCTAAATCTTTCCACGTCCGTCATAGAGGTTAGGCCCCTCGACAGCCTGTGGGAGGCTTCAGCGGAGAACTGGATGATTGAATGCACTCCTGGGCAATATCGCATGCGAAGAGGGAACGAACTCCTCATAGACATCCGAAGCCAGACATGGGACATGGTTTCAAGCCTCTTGGGACCGCTTGATACCCCAGAAAATCTCCTTGTCACTGTATCTCCGATCGACGACTGCCGCTGGTTTACATCATCGTTACAACTGTCTGTCGTCTTGCCACGCTATGGTTTGTCATTTTACGTCGATGAAGATGGGGATCTCCAGTCTCGCAACATACGGGGCATGGTTTACGACGAGAACCAATCCATCGGCACTCTGTTTGGTTTAGTCAATCGTCTCGTGCTTCGGCCAAAGAACAGGGATGCCAATGCTATCGAGCTCATCCCACGATGTATCCTCGTCCCTGATGGCCAGATTTCATTCCACAAGGACACCCATCACGTTCGCGTCGAAGTCAACACACGTTCTGAACTTGGAAATGTCACGTACCAAACCTATAAAGTTGATACCGAACTGGGCTGCCTCACAGGAAACGTCAGCTTGACAAACAAGCTGTATTGCGCCTACCTGCATGCTCTGACTAGCGGGTGTGGCACCGATCCACTTACAGGCAGGACGGGCACGGAAGAAGCGTTGTCTCTACTTCGATCAGCCAGTTGCTGGTCAATCATGAAGTTGGGACCTCGCGAAACAGAGCTCCTAGCATTGATTGCATCAATTTGTCCCACGCGGACATGGTATCCCGTTCATCTCAAATGCATGCAAAAGGTAGAATGGCTCGATCTCCCTACGAGCACCCAGCATCACGATTTGTACGTCGTCGCCACTGGAATCAAGGAGCATTGCGAAAGAGTTCTATTGTTCCAAGAGAAGCAATCGAGCACTCTATTCCCATCATTCCCTTTACAGGACGAACACCTACTGAAGCGCGGTGCACTACGGGCTGCGTATCTATCTCCGTTCGAGATTTCTGGACAGCCTTCCGGGAGAAATCTCGATGTCCGGTATTCCGCCAGAGACCTGGTGGAAGTTGGCTCTGCAGAGCGACGCGCTTACACCGCGGCGACCGCCGTTCATCACCGAAATGTGGACCCATCGACTACAAAAAATATATTGAGCATGGTGCAATCGTGGACGGGGAGCGTGTCCGGCGATGCTACCTTGTCTCTCCAATACGACAGATCGTGGTTGACTCCAGATCTTCCACTAATTTGGCTCAAGGCATACAATCTATTGCGAGGAAGCGATGAGGGCAAATGGTTTCAATTACTTTTCTCACTGCCCGCTATGGCGTACGCCTCGCCGAACCTTGCCGACCTGGTTCCCGTGTTCATTGCCTTTGCATCTAACCCGCAATTCCAGTGGGAGCATCCACCATGCTACCATTCCTACACACTCTCAGGAGGATATCAACCTTGCCGATCTACCTTGTACAGCTACGTTTCCGATTGCGCTTACTCCTTCGAGCGTAGTCCTGAAAGTTCTGAACCAGCGAGATACAACGAAAGTACCTATGACTTACGAGGACGTCAACTCCAAACATATCACAACAGACGAAATTCGGACGCTGATGCAACTGCTCACCAGTTGTTGAACCATTGGCCATGCGAGACTCCCCCACAGTGTTCACTCAAACCCGGTTTATATAATGTGCCGGATCTCACATCCAAGGTTCAGAGCCACTTCTCCAGCTGCTATCGCAATCTGAAACTCAAAGAACACCTTGCTCGTGCTCAAGATATCCTGAACAATGCATACTCTCAGGCCTCCCCAATCCCGATCCTTCAGTACTCATTCCAGCCGTCGCAGACAGTCCCCCCTCGCACCTCCTGGTCGCTCACGGTGGACCAGCTATTCGCCAGACCTGCTCCCTCCTTACAAGCGCATGGTAGCTTGACTTCATGTATTACCGACAAGGGGAAAACCTCCCTCCGTAGTTCCGCCCGCTTGCAACAATTAATCGCCACTGTCGATGCGAACGCAGTAAATCCATTCCATCATCAATATGTCGCCGCCCTTCGGACCAGTGCGGAATGCTTCGGAAGGGAGGTCTCTCTGATAGCTCCAAGGACGACCGAACTACCTGCTGTGGAGACACTCATGAAACATTACGTTCGGTGCAGAGTCAGCTACACAGAAAGTTTGGACTATGTCAAGCGGCAACTTGATCCGAGAAGCGGGAGCGAACAAGTTCTCCAGCAGGCGGGCCAATGGCCACGTGTCACCGCGCATGCACTCCTTCGATCCCTCGCTTCCAGCTCATCAGTGGTACTCCCCGACGATTGGAAGGAATGTCTCGTACAGCTGGCTCTGCTCGCACTCCAGCTACAGCGTGCTCGACGACTGCTTCGGCTACACTTGGACAATCGTCCCGAAGAACTTCACAGGGAGCTAGAGAACGAAGGATGTGATGGTTGGAATGCCGCATCGCATCCAGACTGGCTACTCATCCAGGTATGTATCCCATGGTTATATGTATATATATATGTAGCAGCTGAAGCGGCGTCCATCGTGCACTCCAGTTGCAAGGCAACTTTTTGGTTCGCCGCGTTCAGGCTGAGGTCGCCCATGAGATGATATCACCACGCTCTGGTAACAACACGGCCATGCAACTCAATATGGGCGAAGGAAAGTCATCCGTCATTGTCCCCATCTCCGTCGTCGTTCTAGCCGATGGTACTCAAATTGTCCGGGTCATTGTCCCGAAAGCATTGACAGCACAGATGTTTCACCTTCTGGCGGATCGCCTCGGTGGACTCGTCAATAGACGGATATATTATCTCCCGTTCTCCAGGTCCCTCGAAGTCAATCATGACAAAGTGACTGCCCTTCGTGAAGTTTTGTCAGCATGCATGAAAGAGCGCGGGATTCTGGTCATCCAGCCGGAGCACATC
>JBBPTD010001222.1:0-11769 GCA_038093895.1 Boletus aff. mottiae
TCTGCTCTGAGGGTAAGTCACCCCTACCTCCGAGTTTGTGCTGTGTCTCATGAATTCTCTATGAAGCGATGCATGCACTATCGATACCCACTACTCGTTCGCTCAGCCTGGTCTACCTCCCTGAACTACCCGTCATACGTGAGAGGATAGAGAGAGCTTGTATATGTACTCGCCCCGCCGAAAGTTTCATCCGGATTGGCAATTTCGAAGCGCTGTCTCCACCCACGAAAATGTATTTCTTCGGCGGTGGGCAACAAGACGCCGATCACGATGCGTTGCGCATCTTGGGGGAGTACGTCGTCAAGAATGTACTCAAGCTCGAAACGGTCAACGTTGACGCGAGTGACGCGTGGGGCAAGGCATTGGTCTTTGAAGTGGCCCGCAGGAACGCATGGATGGTGGCAGCCTGGCAAGCATACGGATTCATGCATGGTGTTATCAATACGGACAAGTGGGTTCTTTTCACTTGGATGTGTGGCTGTCTGATATGATTTCAGTATGTCCATCATGGGCCTCACGATCGACTATGGTAAGTGCTCCGAGTCCATGATACACAGGTGTCGTGATTCGAGCGTCCGTGTCAAACACAGGACCATACGCATTTATGGACGTCTTTGACCCTTGCCACATCTGCAACCACAGCGACTTGGAAGGACGATACGCATACATGGTGAGATGAACGACTCCGCCTCGACTCCGTCATCTAACGAACGTTGTAGCATCAACCAAACATGATGTAAGTACATTCCTCCCGTTCCAACGACCACCTTTGGACGTCCGCAGTGTTTATGCTTGTCGTGCCCTACTCAATGCACTTGCCCCACTCATTGGGGCTGAAATATCCCTCGGGAACAAGGCCGTCAAACAAGGGTGGACCGCCGAGGTTTCGTCTGACACCTTCCAGTCGTGGCGTACCACCGCCCTCGAGGAGACCCAATCCGAGATGGAACGCATCCTCCAAGAGACCTGCGCCGTCGAGTACAACCACCTTTTACGCAAACGCCTCGCGCTTCGACTCAAAGTAGACACTGATCAATCGGGTATCTTTCAGCCCCTCCTAGACATGATGGAACGACAACGACTGGATCTCCACGGAACGTTTAGAAAGTTGTCGGGTTTCCGACGAGGAATGGTGAGAGATGGAGAGGAGCGTGGGGGGAGGACGCACGATTTGGGGGCGTTTGTGGGTGAGTTGCTTCAAGGGACGCCGGAACCGGATCAGTTGGATTATGCGCAGGCGACGGAAGAGTGGCTGGGGTGGCTCGAAAAATACGCCGACCGCATCGACAGGGAGGCTTCGGAGTGGGCTGGTGAACCAGATTACGATGCTGCACGGGAGAGGGCGGTCAAGGCCGCCAACCCGCGTTTCGTACTGCGCCAGTGGCTCCTGGAGGAGGTCATCAAAAAGGTGGAGACGGATCCGACGACTGGGCGGGGTGTGCTCGCCAAGGTGATGGAGGTACGTGCTGGTCTGTTTCGCGTAGTGTGGATGGGTATTGATTCTATTGAACCGCGACGCGTTCGTAGATGGCGTGTTCGCCGTTTGAGCCGTGGGGTGCTGAGGGCGACGACACACCCGACAGTGCGCTCGACCCAGAGATTAGAGAGGAGAGGCGATACTGTGGTATGGGAGAGAAGCGGCTGTTGGGGTTTCAATGCAGCTGCTCGAGCTGAATCATGCCATTTCCAAGACGCGCGCGTTATTCGAATGCTTGATATAGTCATCTCAATGGTGTCATGACCATGGTTATCGAAACGTTACTCGATCATAAGGGCATGGCGCTGGACGACTATTCTGGGCTCCACAGTGTCTGTGCGAGCCGCGGCCGGGCCGGGCCCCGCCCATCACTATCTAAGTCGGTCTCCGACACCTACCACTGAGCATCTACCGATGGCTCAGAATTTTAAACTTACAGGGGCAAGTTGAGATTATACCTCCTACTGTCAACACTGTGCAATACAGTAAGTTAGCCTGCACGAGCAACAGTATGGCATCTAACTGCTCCTCGAAAGTGTCATGTGACTATCGGGAGAGCCCATTCTTCACTATTGACATTCGGTGAAAAGAGGCATGGCACCTCATACTGAACATGTGATCACGTTGTGGGACTCAAAGCTACATGCCGGTCATAGCATGCATAGCCTTCAATTTTCAATAGTTGTTCTAATCTCGAAAAGCTCTTGTTTTTGGACTATCCGTGCAACTAACAACATTTCAGACAAATTACCTTGTTTACTAAGGGTGAGGGCGGGCGAGATGGTGGGCATGGATGTGTGTGTGTGTACGTGAGGGCGAGGTTGTGCTGGATCGGGTGCATCCGAGTAGTGTCGTACAGCCACTAGATTACATAATCAGGGGCTTCAAACCTTCGTACACTTAATATCAAGTATTCTGCACGAGTTTGACACTATTCTGACACTTTAACAATGTAAAGACACCATTACTAGATAGTTTTATTCATTTTAACACTACAAATGTAGATGAAAAGAGAATGGTAGCAAAAAAGCGCGGCCGGCTAGCACAAATTTCGTGCAGCGGGGTTAAAAAAACGCGCGGGAATAAATGTGCAGATATTCAGCCATAGATCTACGAGTGGAGAGCGCTATATTCTCCCCTTAAAACAAATTATTGCTAAGTGCTTAAAATACAACGTCCTCGGTGCCAATCACCAACACTAATGTCCGTGCGTACAGGCGGAAATCGCCAGTGGCAATTCGTGCAATATGACGAAAGAACCTGGACCGTTCCAACACCGTGAGACTCTGTGTCAAGGCACATTTTTTCTTCCTGCTGTCATTCTTTTGATATGACTGATATGAACTTTGATTTTGAAATGCTGTTCTTGGCTGTTCTCGAACTAACTAACTCGGACGAGCCCGGCGGCCCATCGCTGCAAAGCTTTCTCATGGCGTCGCAGCCGTTCTACGCGGCGTCAGTCAATATACGGGACTGTGCGGAGCGACGGAAGACATTTTCGATCTCTCGGTTTTCGCTCTACCGCGCCATGATTGTGACCTCCAGCTTGGTCATCGATCGTTATTTTATTCCATCAATCGCGCCCATGCCCGCGTGGAGCCAGTCAGGCTTTTCCCCCACGTCAGTGACGTCACTGATCATCATGGTCAAAAAATTATCTTTTCCACTCAAATCACGAAATGGAAGCTTGGAATGTCCGGGGACCCACCGTTCGAATCGTAGTACAGATGCCGGCGACCATAGGCCTAGGCTATGTGATCAGGGCAACATGTCATATAGGGGGACCCTTTGCAGTATAAAAGGCCGGACAAGCAACCCCACTGGTCTTCAGCAACCAACACTTCCACTCTCCTCAGCTCTCTAACAAACTACTAAACATGTTCGCCCGTTTCGTTACCCTTCTTCCCCTCGCTGCCCTCGCTGCGGTCGCCGCTGCTGCTCCCAATGCGCTCGAGGCTCGCACCGGCACGACGTGCAACTCGGGCTCTGTGTACTGCTGCGACCAGAAATTTGCTGTGAGAAATCTCTTTCCACTTCCTTCCCCGTGGATGACTCACGAGTCCATTCGTTCACAGAATGCCTCCGACTTCAAGAAGGATCCCCTAAGTGGCATCCTTGGCCTCCTCCTTGGCCTCGGTTTGAACCTCGGGGTTCAGTGCTCCCCTCTCACCATTATCGGCCTTTTTCAGAGTGGTGGACAATGCACCCAGCAGACCGCGTGCTGCACCAATGTCGATCAGGTGAGTTTAGGACCGTGGGGCGGTTTATCGTCCATTAGCAACTCGTACTGATGGCGTGGCTTTTTTTCTTTTCTTTCACTCCTTTCATGCAGAATGGTCTGGTCAACATTGAATGCTCTCCCATCGCTGTCCCCTTGTAAAATGGGTGTTGGCCTTGGATACGAGCCTCTCCATCTTCTTGCTCCTTTTTTCTTCTTGTTGGATCTTGGTGTACCTATGTGTCGCTTGCATGACTGATCTTTGACGGCTTTGATATTACGATGAAGTGATGGTACGGAACATTGGCTATTACTCGTCAATTTTGTGATGACTATGAAGAATACTGAACTTGAACGTATCGTGAAACGGTTGGATCAGGGTGATCGATCGAGTTGTTAATCGCGATCGCTGTTCGATCTATTCGCAATGACCGAAATCGCGAGGCTAGACCTGATTAGACACAGTATTACTAAGTTTTCCGAAAAAGGAAAGAACAAATTCTATAGTGTAGTATCGTTCGCGCATGAGCAGGTCAAGTCCACAGTGGGATTTACTCTTAAGCTTACTAGTGACCGGGTATGGCAAGTAGTTTGGCGCCGATATCGCGATGGCATACACCTTACTTGTGAACGATTTTTCGCGGGTTGGGTTGGCAGTGCCACTCCATCTAGCATAACAGTGGGAGGAGATCCCTGACATCGAGGGCTTGTAGGCAAGTCCGCGAGAACGCCACGTTTTACATCGACTCCGACTCCTCGGTTCAGCCGTTGTGACCTGAGGCATGGGGTACATACTTGAAGCACTCGCTCGAAAGTCTATTGACCACTCTATACCAGATCAAGTTCCTTCAAGAAAAAAATTTGGTGCAAACAGCCTCAAGAAACTAGGGCTTAATAAATGAGTCATCGTGCACATTTCCCGGTCCCAGTAATATACCCCAAACTCGACCAATCCTTTCAAAGAGGGATCATTGTTTCGTAGGAGAGTTGTCGTTGTCGAAGCTTTAAGAACGCTTTCTTTCCGGAATACCTATTGGGTCATTGCGAGTAGACTTTTAGTTCCTCTGACTTGCAGTGCAACGCCCCGGCCCATCGTGCCGGCATTCTTGACTAGGAACCTAAACTCGAATCCAACATTAGTACTGTGTTGAAGGAAGTGACTAAATGAGCGAATATAACCTTGAACGAGTGGAGGCGATGTCCAAAAATGGGAACCTAATGAGTGTAGCGTAAAGTGTAGTGTCTACTACGGTACAAAGGCACCGAGCTGGGGAAGGAGTCAAACAGGTCGAAATGGAACCCGGAACAGCAAGTCAGAAGGTCGACGACAAGACCACTGACATTACGGACCCATGCGCAACATGCGCAAGCCCACAAGGCCAATGGACAGGCCGCACAACCCACAGACCAAGCCGCTCGAGTTGAGAGCAGGCGAGAAGGCCAACGAAGTCGAAAAAGGCCGAGGGAGCAGGCGGAAAGGGTGAGAGAGCTGCGGAAGCGAGAGGACAAGGAGCCAGGGCAACGGAATTTGCCAGCAAGGGTCCCGCCGTGACGTACAGCAAGCGCAAAGGTGGCGACGCAGAGGTCGACCAGACGTACGCACCACCTAAGAAGACCTGCGACGACCAAGTAAAGGTCGTGGAGACCGTCGACGAAGAAAAGAGAGCGATTCACGCATCGCGAAGCTCGACCGCATCCTCCACACTTGCCCGAATCTGCCAGTGCATCGCTCGAGGGGGAGCAAGAGAGTTGAATTGCGATCGATCCCGTTGACGAGGAGAAGTCAAAGGGCGTCACAGACGACCCGGGTGACATGGTAGACGACCCCGGAGGCGTAGGGCATCCGTTAGCCCGTATGCACAATACCGACGCACGTAAGGACAAGACCGCGCCAAGTTGGACGGTCGAGTTGGTCGACTACACAGAGGGTCAGAATTTAGTACAAAGAAGGTCAAGACGCACCTAAACACCTCGTAGATGATCCGGGAGGCGATAACGCCAGCGTCGAACCAATAGAGTCCACCATCAGCATGACGGACACCCCGGGAAGTCGCGCAGACGCAACGGCAGAGTCGGACGGTGACGCGGGCACACGAATTGTGCCGGGAAGTGATCCCCCCATCCGCGATTATGCCCAATGTGAGGTGAAGGTCCTGGGTGGCAGGTAGTCGGTCGCAGCGACGATGAAGAGAGTTGGAGGGAGGCGAGCCCGGATGGTAAGCCACCAGACCGCGCAGACGCGATGAGTCAGTCAGATGGCGAGACGGGACGTACCAAGGGCTGTAGAGATGTGAACAAGGCGGCGACGATGACGCAACGAACGGCGCCAGCAGTGACTGGCAGTCAGTCACGCGGAAGTCGTTAGCTACAAACGAGCCAAGTCAGCGCCGAGAACGACCCACAAACAACCCAGACGACTCACCTGTGCCACCAGAGCCACACGACGGCGCCGCGAACCCCCGAACGTCGAGCTCGAGGGGGAGAGAGGTCCGAGCTGCGAAGATACACTTACCGGAGACAAAGCGGACGTGACGGGAGTATCGGGGAGCGATGAGGACGTCAGGGACGAGCCAAATCAACTGCAAAAGACGTCAGAACAGCCGCGCGAACACTCACAGCAAGGGGGTGAAGAAAACTCACCTAGGAGAGCTCGAGACGGGTCTGACGAGCCGGGACGCAAAGTAGCTGTGCCGGACAGCCCCCACAGTAATCTAGGACGTCTTAAGAGCGACAGAAACGAGTGCACCGATGACGCGATCGCGCTACGTCGAAATACAGCCCCTAGAGAGCATATGGGAAAGCAGGACCAGTCTAGAAGCGTTGAGCGCAATCGGGAGCGCGAACCGATGCAGACGGCGTCTAAACGGATGGAAAACGATATTCAAAAGGCGCCGCAACTCGAAACGAGTCGAAATGGACGTGCTAGCTGAAAACCAGGCGAGTCAGCACGGAAAGCGTAACCCCATGAAGACGGGCATACCTGGGGCGTCCAAACCACCATCCAATCATACAAGACGACCTACTTACCACGCCAACACACCGCGTCGCCGAGGCAAACCGAAAACGCGACCTAGAAGAGTCAGAAGCACCAGATGGACCTACCAAGTCACTGGACCGCGTCGAGGCCAAATCGGAAAAATCGGACGCGTTGAACACCTTGTATATGGACTATAGACGATGGGGAAGTGATGCCAAGGTGCGATACCGATACGCGAAAACGGCGCCACGAGAAGTCGATTGAGGCCACCGCAGTGTCCATATGTGATAGAGTCCGCGTGATGTATTCCTGGACCCGTAAGGGTTCAGGTTTGTCGACGCGCGTTTCCGTGGGAATTTCGTTTCATCTGTTGCTTTTTCGAGATCGACCCCTCTTTCCTGGCAATTTTCGTGGTCCTAACCTGTGCCAATGCTTTGAGTTCTCGCCCCCACCTTCCTTTGACTTTCTGTGACTGTCTCCTATCTATTGACCTTTTGCCTTGTGTGCTTTTGAGCTGGCCGAGCTGTTGCAGTTGGGTATCGTGCTTATATTCGTAGACGGGTTGTTCAACTATCGTACTCGATGGCTTGCGGGTCCAGGGGTGCCCGGAGGGCCGTGGTATCGTCTCATCGCACTGAGCTCAAGCAGTTGCCTAATACGGTAAGTCGCGTCTTGGGTATAGCCGGGCGAGTCGACTCTGCAACGTCGTGCAGGTGTCCTGTAGGTCTGTGGCACCTCCAGTGCGTCCGATTTGGTCCCGGTGCGATCGTGCGTCTCGGTGAGTCGCTCTCTTCGTTTGGGTGTGGCTAACTCCTCTAGGCTTCCATTTGAGTTGTCCTCGTCAACGCGGTGGGTCGACATGTACGGTAGGCGTCCTTGGATAACTTCTATTCTTGCCTTCCGTGCTGACCCGCCATGTTGCCAGCTAACAACTTTGTTTCGAGTCGTTTCAAGTCGCGGCGCACGTCGCTCGTTGTGCGAGTCGGCTCGTTCTCACACCCGTCTCGATGCCATCGCCATCGCGATCGTTTTGGCACTTCAGATCGGCCGTGACGGCTCCCAACTCGCTCTGGTCGCCCACCTGGCCTCCGCGCCTTGTATCTTGGCACTGTGGCTTCGTCGCGTCGCTGCCACCGTTCTCCTGGCCTCGGCTGCGTCCCTGATCGCTGTGGTTGTCGCCTGATGCAGCCATTTTGCTGCCCGGTTCGTCTGGCTCGCTCTGCGCTCTTCTGGGTGAGTACTCCTCATCCCCTTTCCACAAACGTTTGTGCAGTCGTTCCGATGCGTTCTCCAGTTTCATCGGCCATGTTATAGTTTCCTCGTCACGTCCTGATGCTCCCGACGTATTCGCTTCGTCGCCGGTAAGTGTTTCGTTGTAGCTTGAATTTCCATCTCTCTCCCCCTCGAGCTTGACATGCGGGGGTTCAACGGGGGTTTGTCTGGTGCGTTCGCGGATCCGTCGGTCGCACAGGTGAGTCGCAATGGTCGTTTGTGGGTCGCTCTTGGTACCGACTTGATTTGTCCGTAGCGAACGACTTCGGCGTGACTAACTGTGGGTCACCGTTGGTGCCGTTCGTCGCGCCATCGTCGCCACCTTTGTACGACGTTGCCCGTGTCCTCGGCGACGCTCTGCAACCCAGAACTGATTGCCATTCGACTGCTTCGTTCCCGCTCGAGTCAAGCTTCACTGGCACTCGGCGGATTCTCTGGTTCACGAGTGTTTTCACTCACTGTCCAGCTCGACTTGTTTCTTCCATGTCTGTGTAGTTCATCTGCGACGCAACTTCCAAGCACCAAAACATCAGCTTCCACATGACATCGTTGAGGCACTATACAGTATTCAAACCAGCAGAATCACACATCATCAATTTCAAGTGAACAACAGGCACACAGGGATGGTCCAAAGACCAGAGGGTTAAGACCAACAGGAGTGGACGAAGACGACAACACGGAGGAATGGCGAGCACGGCGGTTCGGTAAGTTACGTTAGCAAACAAACGTGAGACACTCGCTACCCGGTGTCTGGCTACCTTGAAGTCGTTAGCCGATAAAAGCACCGAGTGGTAACAAGCGACCTCGTGCCAATCACCAGCATTGTCTTTGCCGAGTGGCATTTCGTGCAATGTACTGACCTATAATACCTACACGAGACAAATGCAATTTCAATCTGATAAGAACCTTCTTTGTTTCAAGGCACTTTTTTTTTTTCTTTCCTGCCGTCATGCTTTTGATATGACTGATATGAACTTGGATTTTGAAATGCAGTCTTGGCTGTTTTCGAACCACTGATCTGCAAAGTGGTCGAAATGGACAGCGGTTTTCACAGCTGTCGTAAGTGAGCAAGCCCGGATCCTATTCCTGATATGGCAACAAAAAATGTTGGTTTTTGGCCCGCTTAGCACAACGGTGCCAGCTTTTAGATGATTGGCAACTCAGACGAGCCCAGCCATGGCATTGCTGCAAAGCTTTCTCGTGGCGTCGCAGCTGTTCTTCTACGCGGCCCGTCAGTCAGTAGGACTGTGCGGAGCGACGGAACCACATTTTCGATCTCTCTCTACCGCGCCATAGGCTGTGACCTCCAGCTTGGTCACATCGATCGTTGTTCCGTCATCGCGCCCATGCCTACCCGTACGTACGTCGCGTGGAGCCAGTCAGGCTTGAAATTCGCTCAGCCTATCACTGATCATATCATGGTTCGAAAATATATATCAGCCGCGAGTGCATAGAATGTGGACCCACCGTTCGAATCGTATTATGCGATCAACACTTTACTCAAACTCTCTGACGGTAATTATATTCGATGCCCTCATATGTGAGGGCATGTCGTCGTAAGCTCCAAACTCACGGACGCTTACGCTCGGTTCGTTGTTCTCTACCGCATCATGATATAATTAATGCACCCCATCTCGGGTCACCAGTGTTGTGAAAATAATACATATAGGGGGACCCTTTGCAGTGTAAAAGGCCGGACAAGTAACCCCACTGGTCTTCAGCAACCAACACTTCCACTCTCCTCACCTCTCTAACAACACTCTCAACTGCTAAACATGTTCGCCCGCTTCGTCACTCTTCTCCCCCTCGCTGCCCTCGCTGCGGTCGCTGCTGCTGCTCCCAATGCGCTCGAGGCTCGCACCGGCTCGACGTGCAGCTCTGGCTCTGAGTACTGCTGCAACCAGAAACTTACTGTGAGACATGTCTTTTCACTTCCTTCCCCGTGGATAACTCACGAGTCCATCCGTTCACAGAATCCCATCACTTTCGAGAAAGGCCTCATTGGCGCCCTCCTTGGTGTCAATGCTGCGGTTCAGTGCAGCCCTGTCGGCGTCATCAGCCCTTTGAGCAACGGTGCGCAATGCACTCAGCAGACTGTGTGTTGCAGCAATGTCAAGCAGGTGAGTTTAGGATCGTGGGGTAGTTCATCGTCCATTAGCAACTCGTACTGATGGCGTTGCTTTTTTCCCTCTCTTCATTCAGAACGGTCTGGTCAATGTTGCATGCGTTCCCATTGCTGTCCCCGTGTAAAATAGGCGTTGGACCTGGATTTGAGCCTCTCCATCTTCTTGCGCCTTTGTTCTTTGTCTTATTGGATCTTAGTATACCTATGTGTCGCTTGCATGGCTGATCTTGGCTTTAATACATATACGTTGGATTGATCGTACGGAACATTGGTTACTAATAAAATTTGTGATCGAGATACCGGGCAACTGAGTTACCTTGTCAATGATTCGAACCGAGGACTTGACGTTCTATTTATGCGCGCAGTGACTGAAATCGCGAGGTTCGAGGGTCCTAAAAACGCGATGCCGCTAGCCACAGTATCAGAGATGTTAATCCTCGTGTTTCTATCTACGCGACCGTGTTGATGGGCCGACTCGGATTCGAGTGGTTTTCCGAAAAGAAAGAGAGCATTAGTAGTGTATGGTGTAGTCTCGTAGTAGTTGGGTGAATGTATTGAAACTCGAAGTAATGGATTGAAGGGACGAAGTAGTAAGTGCGAGAATGATCCTGCGCTCACACCGTGACGACGACGCCAATCGCTTTGAACAACTCAATTTAACTACTAGGTCTCAAGCCCATCGGCAGTCTAAGCGACACAAGCGCGCCGGCCGCAGCTTAGTATTCTCCACCTAGGATACATTGAGTTCATCATCGATCAAGGTCGTGACGTGGACGCAGCTGTCGCCCGGAACGTGGATGTCACCATCGCCAGTTTCCATGGTGTACAGCCATCCGTACTCAAGAGCACACTCGCCTACAGGACGATGCTCATCAAGAAGGAATTGTGTTTTTTCGAGAGCCTGATGGCGCCTCTGACAACCGTGACTGATGATTTCCACACATCCCCCCCGGTCAGTTCTGCATCAACTTCGCCAATGAGCGTTTGCAGAAACTCATTCATACATGTTTCTTCGAGTCACACGTTGACGAGTATCAGACAGAGGGCATCTCTCGCTTCGTCCCCTCGGTGCCCTACTTCGACAATGCGGAGGGTGTTCGCCTTCTCCAAAACAAGCCAGGAGGCCTCATCCACATCATGGACGACCAGGCTCGCCGATCGCACAAGAAGACGGACCACACGATGGTGGAAGCCTTTGGCAAAAACTGAAGCAACCACTCACTGGCATCCTTCGAGGTTGGTTCCATTGATCGCTCGGGATTCCCCGTTTTCACCGTCAACCATTTCAACGGTCCCGTAACTCACTCCTCCGAGGGCTCCCTCGCCCGCAACCTCGATTCCTTGAACCCTGACTTTGTATCGCTTCTCCGCGGCTCTAGTGTCGATGCTTCAGACAGCACAGATGGAGCTGCCGGTGGTTCGATTAATCCCGCCGTCGAGGGTCTCATCTCCGGCAAAGTCATCGCCGCCCAAGCACACCCCAAGAACGAGGACACCATCGTCTATGTGCAGTAGCCCGTCAAGCCAATGCGCGCCGAGTTGACGCGTCGTAAGGCCACAATTAAGCCTGCTGGCAATGCTCCGCGAAGATGGCGCTGTCGAAGAACAAGAGCGGGAGGAGGAAGACGCACCAAACCCTTCCTTGAGCGGTGCGGTGGGCCAAAAATGTGCGGTGGAATAAATGATACTCTGCCATACCG
>JBBPTD010001223.1:0-11746 GCA_038093895.1 Boletus aff. mottiae
GGGCGTGGCCGAAAAGCTAGGGGACCACGAAAATTGCCGGGAAAGAGGGGTCGATCTCGAAAAAGCAACAGATGAAACGAAATTCCCACGGAAACACGCGTCGACAAACCTGAACCCTTACGGGTCCGGGGATAATAACCCCTCCTAATCCTCCTCGCCCAACACCTCCCCGATCATGTAGTAACTTGGAAAAATCGCGACCAGACTCTCAATGTACCAATAACACTCCCTCGGGTGTCTCTTTTCGTCTCGCTCCGGAACCATCTGCACCCATGTCCCACAAAGGCCCATCCCTACCACCAACTGTCCCGCCGTCTCGCCATCGACCAAAATCGATACATCGTCGCGGTACGGATTCCACGCGTGTTCATCGACATCGCCAACGTCCCTCCTGTCTGGTTGTACCCCTGCCACGACTGCAGGCACGATCACCGGCCGCGGGAAATCCGCCGTTTCCTCAGACACACTCCTCACCCACGGACTCATCACCACCCTATAAAACCTCTCTTCCAATGCTTCTTCCGCAACTGACACTTTTCCAGCCCTGGTCCTATCCAGGTTCACCCCCGGTGCAATCACATCTCGAATGCGCCTCGTCGAATATTCGACAATGCCTGTCGTCATCGTCAACGGAAACACAGTTGGACCAAGGAGCTGCATCAGCCACTGGATAGACACGTCCGTCCACGATGCGGTCGTATAGTCTTCCGCCCGTATGGCCGCGGTCCATGGGTCACCCGCGACAGGTATGGTCGTGACAGGAACCTGATGACGGTCCGTATCGAGATTATCCTCCATCACCTGTCTCGCAGTGATTGAATCCAGGACGACATTGGACGGGACGACTTCGATATCGTGCTCCTTGAGCTCCGTTTCAAACGCAGAGCTGGTATCGCTTTGGAGAGAGGTACCGTTGGTCGGGGCAACACCATCATATGCAGGTGGAATGGTAGCAGAAATCTGGATGCTCATACTGCCTTTGGTTCCCCAACATTCCCTGCACGCGAGGTCGAAATGTGCAGGCAGGATCTGCCCGAGTTTAGCCGTGAGTGGTAATTCTTTTTGGGCGAGAGCAGCAACGGAGAGTGCCCGCTTGAGATTATCGAGGTGTTCACTGGAATCTGCAAACACTCTGTTTCGAATCATGAAGCGTAAAAAGAAATGCAGAACGGTGGGTGTGATGAACAAGTTTTTGTCAGCCCTGTCATCTGGTCAGACAAAGGCAAGGGGTGCAAACGAGTTACACTGACCAGATCAGACCGGTGTTGCGCATATATGATGACAGAAATACCTTGACCGATTTTTCCATGTCGTACAAGAAAGCACGCAGTCGTTGCGCTTCTGCAGTCGAGTTGTCAAGACTCGGTTCGAGCTGTTTTCCGGGAAGCGCGCTTTGTTCGAGAAAATCCTGGACAATGCCCACTTTGGTTTGTTTTGCTTTTGGCACGTCTTCTTCCTCGTCGGATGCTTCCTCGGCACCATTGTTGGGTCCATCGACTTGACCTTTTTGTTTGTTTTTGACCTTTTTGTATACCGGAATGCTGGATATCAAACCGATGTAGAGTCGGAACTGTAGACGAGGTCGACAGACGCTGCAGAGAGCCATGTCCAAGCCTACCTGATCCCACATGTACCTAACGCCTTGTGCAATTTCGGGCCAAGTCCGTCCGACTCTAAAATCGTCGGCTGCGAGACACACGCGATCCTCGAAGCTCACCCGACTATGTGCACCACGTCAATCCCAGATCGATGATGAGCATCAACACGCACCTATCAAACGACGCCTGGCTCATGGCGCGCAACGCCTCGCCCTCCTCCCATTCCTGCCACCAAGGAATCAACTTTCCGTCTGGATCCGTCGCGTTGCCCGCATGTCGACGTCTCCGTTTCGCCTTGCGTTTCTGTGATGCTTCTGCTTCGTTGAGTACTTTGACGGTCGGGATTCCCGCCCACGCGTCGACTTCGATCGACTCGCCACCCGATGGGTCCGTAACGCGCCGATACCCCTCCGGCTTGAACGCGCTAAAAGGCACGATCGTCACGCCCTCTGGCGGTGCAGGGAACGGCGGGAATCGATACAGCCGTTCATTGTCTGCTATCATCGTCATCGTCGTAGTTTGAGTCTCTGTTCGGTTGTGCCGAGAGTTGAAACAAACACAACACTTCCATCGCGCTGACGTAATCCTGAGGACCTCCTGACCTTTGAATCGCGCCCACGCCTGGCGCCGAGAACTTCGCTGGGCCATGCACCTGCCGCACCTGCCGCATCCAGGTTGTCCATCATCATGACGTCCAGACTCGTCATGACAAAGAAAGACCCCCGTCGTACAGACTTTGTCTTCGTCCCCGACGACGCCAGCAGTCACAAACGGTACCACCTTGACGGGCGCACTACTCCCACATACACCTCCGACACGAAGCACTTTGCCCGTCCTCGAAACGGGTGTCGCGCCCTCACCACCGTCACACGCACCGATCATACTGGCGATCGGCTACAAGTCGGCGTTATCGAGTGGCCAGAGCACACCCTCGCATCGGCCCAGCTCGTCGTCGGCACGCGCGACGTGCGCATGTCCAAGGTGTCTGCGTATACATCGTAGGTGTTCTCTCTCTCGCTTGGCTATCAGACATGACGCTCGGACTTCCTTTGACAGATCAGAGCGATTCACAGCGATGGATGGGACGACGTACGAATGGCAAGTCCACGATTCACGTCCACAGGTGAGGGTCTTTACGACATATCCCTATCGTGGTGCTCACCCTGCCCAACCAAGCTTGTCCCTCTCCGAAGCAATAGTCACTCCTCGTCCTACGTCGCTACTTTTGTTCAATCTCAGTCTGGTTTTTGGTTCCGGCGTAAACACACGTCGTCTCTCTTCATCCCCCCAGAGGGATACGACATCCTAGACGACATCGTCGTCACTTTTATCTATTTTGAGGGTAAATGGCGCGATAAGGAGGGCGACAGGGCACGCTCGAGCTTATCGGGTGGCATCGCATAGTAATTATATCTCTCATCTCCCCGCCCATTTCCATCATTGGCTTTCATTTCTTGCATACACCCATACGGTGGCATTGGTGTATTCTATCGTTACTGGATTTGCTGGATAATAATGGAATAGATGCGTGCTACATATCATACTCAGGTCGGCTAGACAAAGAGCCTCGCAATATCCCTCCGGTACTGTCCCTTGCCAAGTTTCCTCTCCAACTCCTGGGCGGCTCGTGTGTCCCCCAACAGCGCCTCTGTCATCCTCTGTTCCTCCCATGCGTCCTCTTTGGGCCTTTCTTCCTGTCTGTCTTGCTCAAATACCTCGTTAATTTCCACCAGGGCCGCTGCCTGCCGCGAAAAGTCGTGGTGTGCATCGTCACGGTCCTCGTCCTCATCGCGTTCCCGAAGCTCCTCCTCCACCGCACGGCCTTCCTCTGCGTCTGCGTCTTCATCCTCCTCCCCTCCCTCTTCATAACTCACCTCTCCTGACTGCCGCTTCCACATTGCAGCCCGACTCGTCTCCGGCGGCGAATACTCGGACTCCTCCCCATCCTCCGACGCCCCCACATACGTCAACGGCGCTCTCCCATTCCAATTCCCACGTGTTCCCTTGCCACGACCCTCCCCACGCCCACGCCGCTCCTTTACCCGTCTCTTGATCTCCCGCTCTCCAAATCCTTCTGCAGCCTCCCTCATCCCTTTTAGCACCTCATCTGCCTCCCTCAAACTCCCCACACGCTTGTACACCGCCTCCACCACGCTCATAGCCAACCCGTGATTGGTAGACATGTGCGCGAGGATCGATGCTAGGCCGTGTGACGCCGTCAGCGGTAAATCGGGTGGATGCGGCGTCAACAACACAGAGGACGAGGCGGACAACCCGTTGGCATGAGACGCAGACGCGGTAGCGCCAGTGATAGACCGCGCCGGGGAAGGCGTCAACATGAATCGCGACGTCGACGTCCCAGCACGTCCGTGTCCCAAAAGATCACCGTACATGGGCGACGGCGCAACCCACCTGTCGGGCTCGCCAAACACCCAGGGTGCCGCGTGTGGTAATACAGGCAGAGACCAACGCGGCGGCCTCCCGGGCACCGACGTATCCGTTGAGGAATGTGAGTGCGACCGTGCGGACGTGGACGAGTGAGAGAGCGCGACGAGGTCGACGCTGGGCACCTCGCGCCCATTTTCGCGTCGCCGTTCCCGTTCTTTCCTGTTCTTGTTTCTATTTCTATCGTGTCCGTGACTGGTTTGTCGTCGGATTCGGTTCAGGGCTGGGTGACGCGCTGCCTTTGTTGGCGAGGGCGGTCGTCGCGTCTCCTCAGCTGGAGGCTCAAACCGGAAAGGAGACTGCGTCGAGGCACGCGGGGCAGGGAATTTGAACACGTTGGAAAAAGGTTTCGGAATTAGACCAGAAAACGGATCTGATGGTGGTGCAGTCGTGACAATACGCTTGGCCGGGGATGCACCGTTCCGAACTACATCTTCGCGTCGCTCGCTCACCGCCACGTCCTGGCGTACTTGGTCTGAAAACTGGGCCACGATGGCGCGTCGACCGGGCTGCTTTGGGGAGACGTGTCCCCGAAGAGCCTCGAGCTGGGGTTGGAGCTGACTAAATGCGTGATGTGCGCCGACCTCGATGTTGGGTCCACTCGTGGACCTTTGTATGGTGGTACTCCCGCGAGCGGGAGGCCATTGCGCCTTCTCCTTCACCTCTTCCTCTTCTTCTTCTTCTTCCTCTTTCTCACCGTGAGGAAACGCACGCGGTACACGGCCTTCTCGGTCAACCAAGACCTGCCCGTGAAACGAGTCCACGACGCGGGGTGGCGCACGCGGGTATACTGAAGTGGTAACAGGAGCAGAGTCGGCACCCGTAGTGGCTGCAGGTGGAGCCGGTTGGACCTCTGACAAGGGGACTTCAACACGGACGGCAGGAGCAGCAACAGCATCCATCTTGGGCGACGATGGTTCCGAGGCAAACATGTCCGACGGTGTGCGGAGTCGCACTTTGGTACGCTTCACATGACGGTGTGGGCTGCGAGGTTCAGGGCTTCCGTTGAACAGGTGTGGCGCTTGTTGATCGGGTGGTGAGGACGGGATTTCGATGATATCGTGTCGTGTTTGGGGAGGGGTAGGGTCAAGGGTGCGCTTCTTGGTCGCGCTCACACTGGCACTGGCATTGGAGCGAGGTGGAGAGGCAACGGGAGTAGTGTGACGAGCGTTTGCGGGCTCAGGTTCGCGCGGAGGATTCGCGTCTGGAGGCTGCGACAGTATTTCTTCTCGAGGTTCGCGATGGGAGAGCGATTTCGACGTTGATTTAGCCGCATGTATCTCACTAAATAGCACAGTCAATCCGACGGCATCGTCCCCACGCGAAAGGTGGACATACCTACTCGGGGGTCTCTTCCCTTCTTCTTCCACCTCTTTCTCCTTCTTGAGTTTGGCACGTTTAGCGCTCGGTCTCGGCATCTCGATTGGCAAGGGCTCCGCAGGCCTCTTCCGCTTGTCCACCGATTCGATATCATGTTTTCGTTGGTAGTGTCGGATACGCGCGTCGAAATTGTCCGAGTTCCTGACGTAGCGTTCGCGCCAGGACTGCCATGTGTGATGTCTAGCCCACGGCCATTCGGTTTGCTACACGAGCCAAATCGTGATCTTCTCGTGTCAAAAAAAAAAAGAGGCGTACATTCTCCACCAACTGCCGATAAATCTTGTGCCCACTACGACCCTGCTTTGTAGGACAATACTTGGCGATGTATTTGAAGAGGTAATTGTCGTGTGCCTCTGTGTATTCGACGCGGATGCTGGAGGGCCATTGGATGAGTTGTGGTGTTCGTCGAGAGAGAGAAATGAATACATACGACTTGGTTGGGTGAGGCATAGCGATGGATTGGAGAGAGGGCGCGTCGCGTTTGGTCACGCGTTTGAGTTTTCTCACACCACTGTCTTGGTAAATGGAAAATTCCAACATGCCACCCCCACTTTGATACCAACACTGACTCGTGCAGTAACTTTTACGCAGGACAAAGGACAGCTAATGGAATTGTTTCAGAAGTCACCGGATTTCTTGGGCTTTCGTACGCACGACTACGGTATACGACTTATACTGTGCTTTAGTGTGCTATGTGACCACCCTTGGCACTTTGAATTCACCTGTGGTCCTTTCGTGTTGTACTTGGCTGATGTCGTTTTTTTTTCTATCTTTCTTTCTTTTTTCGCAGAAATTCGGTTGGGAGACCTTGAAAGTGTGGCTGGCCCTCAAGCATGACCGTAGCGCTTTCAAGTTCTCACTCTCTGGACTACCCCGGGACTTGGTGGGTTTCCTGCTATGGTGTGCCCCCAGGCAGAAAATTGTGCATTGGAGTTCGTCATGATAGGCACCCGCTGGTTGAGGTCCTTGGTCTTGTGGGTATCTTTGAGGGCCTCGTTTCGGAAATGGACTTGATGCTTCTCCCACCAGCTCGACAACGTTGCTACTATCTGGTTGTATCCCTACCAATATCGGTCCGAAGTCTTGTCTTTGGCAGTAGCATTCAGGACGTTTACTCACGATCATTCACTCAGCTGATACCATCATTCATCCTGTCAGACATTCTCAATGATTAGCGGGAACGGAAGGGCCCACATCGTTGATTTGGGGCTATCCACATTATTGGCAGAACCCGGGGGATTGGTATTTGCCACGTCGTCGGCACCATACGATGGAATGATGCCCGAAAACGAACATGAAGAGGAAGCATCACACCTGTTGCTGGCGACATAATGTTATGTACTCAGTTGGCTGGGTCCGTCGTTCCCCCTACAATTTGAGCCGCACAATCCAACGCATATGCGGTCTCGAGAGGGATTCCGCCCGACGAGACCTGACGGTGCGCTGGTCACGGATCGTCGACGGACATTCAAATATTCATTCAACGGTGATTATCAGCTGTCGAGATCGCTCGTATCAACAATGAGCGCGCGGCGTCAGTGTGACGTAGTAGTACCAGGGGACATCGGGGTCGAGATCCATTCTTTTACCGGATATACGTTACGGATCAATCGATCGCCGCCCATGAATGGAGCCCATGATGGATTTTCGTTTTTCTTCCATCGCGGGTCATATAGGCGGCGTTCCTCGCTCCATCACCGCAACTCAGGTCTGGGAGATCCGCTCAGTCTCCGAGTCCAACTTAACACTATCGTATACCTATTGAGTCCCAGGACATGCCAGCCATCAGTCTTGACAGCGTTTGTGTAAGTTGATCTACTATTTGAAGTGAAGACACTGACGACTACGTTACGTTTCATCAGTCAGGTTTCTCGCATTATCCCCGCGCCACATTTTTTTTACATGCTCACTCTTTCTCCGCGTCTTACATCACTCGATTGCACACCTGCCGAGTAGCTAACCACACAGTGGTCCCGTCTCACAACTCATTCATGCTTATAATGTCCCAGCGGTCTCGTGGATGTTTAATCAAAAGGACTACTAGAGGTGGTACGATGCCGACGATCCACGCCGTAAACAAGTACGGTTCGTTACGTGGCTTCACGTTGTAACGCTGTGCGTCTGCCCTTGGTTACATTCTTTGAATATCCAATTGATTAGCTCTGCTGCCACCTATTGTGTAAAAGGACAACACAATTTCCTTGACTTATCCTTGTCGCTCCATTCTGCTTTCTCTCCGATCATTGTGTGCCTGTTAACCGAGTCTCAAGTGACGACCGTCGGGGGGACTCGTGATGGGTTCCTGACCATATCCTATGAATTCAGTCCCTAGGATTGCCGGTAGTCGGTGGTGAAATCTCTCGCCACGAAATGGATGTGTTGCTGACTTACTACGATGGCGGGAATTCCATTATGTACCTGGTTCGTCGTCAAATCCTCGGACAACGTGCTAAGTTTACTCACCAAATGTTCATATCCGCTGACAGATGGGCCGGCGCTGGTCCTGGTAAATCTGATAAAAGAATTTTGCCGCCGTGCCTCCCGGGGAGCACATGTTCGACCCTGGGTAGCAATGGTACACGACCGCCGCGACCTGTAATCTAGAATGGGGTTATCGTTTCTGGCCAAGGACATCGTGGTGTCATGTTGTTACCTTTTCTCAGCATCCAAACACCCTGAAGCCTATCTGGTGTTTTCTTAACTTTGTGAAGGGGACGGTGACTTTGGAGTGGAGCGTTTCTACGCCCAATTTTGCGGAAACATCCGCACTCCACTGCCATCCTCATTCCGTCATCCCTGATGGAAACAATTATTGGCGGCGTTGGAGAAACCCCTTGTTATGATGTCCATGTCCGCTGTCTCTGGAGAAAACAATCACGGTGGAGGAACGGAATGGACTTGTCCTGCAGGCCTCTATCCTTGCTACCGGCGCTGAATTATGGTACCTCGACAACAGAATCGATATGGAACCTGTGCGTTCGAGCCTTGGAAAGCACGGCCTCAGAAGATAAAGGGAGTCCAGCACCATGCCTCGTCAGCGGAAACCCCAAGACCCCCGTCACTGGAGGCTTCTTTCGCCACTGTCGTCGTTACCCCCATCTGATAACTCGGGTGAACGCAGCACCGGGCGGACAGATTGCTAAAATGTTGGCAGCAATGCACTCCATGAGCCTCGACTCGCCATCATCTGCAGGCCCATCCAGTCTCGCGATCATACATCCTAAATTAGGACGCTTGGGCTCTGAGGGAATCAAGCCGCTTTCTGATCCGAGCTTTCTGATCCGAGCTTGCTGTTCCAGACCAAACGTTTCATTGTCCGACCACCGGAAGTGCGATCTAAATGCGTGGTCCGAAGAGAACGTCCCGGAAGATGAGTGAGACTCTGGCGTGCATATGTATATTTTTGGGAATGCTGGGAAAAATACGGTATGAAAATGCTCTCTTTAGATATATACGATGTCGTGAACTTATTGTAGGAAAATAAATGATCCAGGCAACATTGGCATGTCGGCGATTGAAGGGGGGTGCACTGTTGAACCTGGAATAGAACAACATTCATCCGAACATGTAACGATAACTCCTCGGTCGGCCCATCCGATACTAGATTCCTCTTATTCGAAAGTATTCGTCGTGAGTGTTCTTCGGCAAATATGGTCTAGAGTGGAGCTGTATTCATCTTCTCCAAGTCTTTCTCCAATTTAAGGCCGCCCCCTTAAAATAGATTATCGCTTAAAATACAGTGTCCTCGGTGCCTGTCCGTGCGTACAGACGGTTTTGCCGAGTGGCATTTCGTGCAAGTTGAATGTACTGACTTGCCCTGGATCCAGGATCCTCCAGGACAAATGCAATTTCAGTCTGACGAAAGAACCTGACCGTCGTCATCACGTCCAACACCGTGAGACTCTGATTGAAGGCACATTGTTTTTTCTTCTTCTTCTTGCCGTCATACTTTTGATATGATTGACACTCACGGTTCTTGGCTGTTCTCGAACCAACTCAGACGAGCCCGGCTCATTGCTGCAATGCGTTGCAGCCGTTCTACGCGGCGTCAGTCAGTATTCGGGACTGTGCGGAGCGACGGAACGACATTTTCGATCTCTTGATTGTGGCTCTACCGCGTCATTGTGACCTCCAGCTAGGTCATCGATCGTTCTTCCATCAATCGCGCCCATGTCTCCCCGTACGTACGCCGCGTGGAGCCGGTCAGGTTTTGCGCTCAGCATCACCGATCATCGTGGTCAAAAACATATATCCTTTCATTCGTCACGAAACTGAACCGTCAGCTGGCGGATAGAATGTCCCCCACCGTTCGATTCGTCTGAGTATGCGATCAACACTTTACTCAAACTCTCTGACGGGTAATTACATTCTGTGGTGCGGCCACAGGCTATGTGATCAGGGCAACATTGTCGTCGTAAGCTCACAGACGCCGCATCTTACGCTCGGCTGATTGTTCTCTGCCATCATGGCATAATCAATGCAGACCCCATCTCGGGTCACCAGGGAACAGATAAACCATATAGGGGGATCCTTTACTGTATAAAAGGCCGGACAAGCAGCCCCACTGGTCTTCAGCAAACAGCTCTTCCACTCTCCTCAGCTCTCTAACAACACTCTCAACTACTAAACATGTTCGCCCGCTTCATTACCCTTCTCCCCCTCGCTGCCCTCGCTGCGGTCGCCGCTGCTGCTCCCAATGCGCTCGAGGCTCGCACCGGCTCGACGTGCAACTCTGGCTCTGTGTACTGCTGCGACCAGAAATTTGCTGTGAGAAATCTCTTTCCACTTCCTTCTCCGTGGATGACTCACGAGTCCATTCGTTCACAGAATGCCTCCGACTTCAAGAAGGATCCCCTAAGTGGCATCCTTGGCCTCCTCCTTGGCCTCGGTTTGAACCTCGGGGTTCAGTGCTCCCCTCTCACCATTATCGGCCTTTTTCAGAGTGGTGGACAATGCACCCAGCAGACCGCGTGCTGCACCAATGTCGATCAGGTGAGTTTAGGACCGTGGCGGAGTTCATCGTCCATTAGCAATTCGTACTGATGGCATGGTTTTTTTTCTTTTCTCCCACTCCTTTCATGCAGAATGGTCTGGTCAACATTGCATGCTCTCCCATCGCTATCCCCGTGTAAGATGGGTGTTGGCCTCGGATACGAGCCTCTTGCTCCTTTTTTCTTCTTCTTGTTAGATCTTGGTATACCTATGTGTCGCTTGCATGACTGATCTTTGACGGCTTGGATACCAATACGTTGGATTGATCGTACGGAATATTGCCTGTACAATTTTGTTATTTTTGGTGAAAAATGCTGAACTTGAACGTATCGTGAAATGGTTCTGACCGAGATACCGGGCAACTGAGTTATCTACGCGGCCTTTTAGATGATGATCCCAACCGAGGACTCGGCGTTCGATCTATGCGCAGCGTCAGAGATGAGGCTAATCCTCGTGCTTCTATCTACGCGACCGTGTTGATGAGCCGACTCGGCTTCGAGTGGTTTTCCGAAAAGACAAGGAACATACTGTAGTCTCGTTCGCGCATGGGTCGAGTACAATACACTAGGGGCTATTCGAATGGGCAGTGATGTACTCGAGTCGAAGCGAAATATCATGATATGTATCTGCAATTTTTGTGATTCGGTCGGATGGGATGTACCTACTAGATTCCTCTCCTATTCGAAAGTATTCGTCGTGAAGAGCTTTCGGTAAATATGGTCGATCTATATGGCTGAATATCTGCACATTTATTCCTGCGCGAAATATTTACCCTGTCGCACCGCAAATTCTCGCCTATCGCGAAATTTTACACAGCCATAGCGAAATTTTGACCCGTCGCACCGAATGTTTTCAGAGAATGTCAAAAAAAAAAATCTACAATGTACTAGCTAGTGATCTGGACATGGGTACATAGCTGTCAGAGATCTTACCCATAAGTCAATGTGGGCGAGATGGCCGAGGGCAGCAACATGTGGGTGAGCGCATATGCACATGCAGACATTGCTGTCTGCGTGTGTACACCCACACGCACGTGACACCGCGAGGGCACGGGCATGCTAGCAAGGGTGGGTCGAGATGGCGGGCATGTCCGTGTGGTCCATGTGCGTGCGGTGCAAGGGTGAGGGCGGGCGAGATGGTGGGCATGGATGTGTGTGTACGTGAGGGCGAGGACGCGACGAGGTTGTGCTGGATCGGGTGCATCCGAGTAGTGTCATACAGCCACTAGATTACATAATCAGGGGCTTCAAACCTTCGTACACTTAATATCAAGTATTCTGCACGAGTTTGACACTATTCTGACACTTTAACAATGTAAAGACACCATTACT
>JBBPTD010001224.1:0-11732 GCA_038093895.1 Boletus aff. mottiae
CTGTAATATACCCTGGCACCCTTCGTGGCCCCATCGTAAGCATGTCCCAAGTTAGGTGGAGCTGAGCGACGTACTAGTAACTGATCCGCGCGCATATAGGCATCTAGAAAACTAGCGACTGCACCACCGCCTTCATCCCAAGGGCACTCGGGAACCAGTCAGACGCCTCCCCCTCAGCCGGGAGGCACCAACACTCTGATCATCCTCTCTGCCCTGGGTGCGCTTGGAGGACTCTACTACTACTACACCCGCGGGCCGCCCGCAGTCGATCGTGAGACTGCACGACGCAAGGAAGAAGAGGCGGAGAGAAAAGTGAGAGGAACCGGGGAGGCAGGAAAGAACAAGCTAGAGAGCGCAGTCAAACAGGGTCAGCGGGATTTTGACCACGCAAAGGTAGGCTACTTGGATATGTTGTCGTCGGTACCGATACTCACGGCGGGCATATGACGGCCATCATGCAGGATGGTGCCGCTGTTGCACGCACTCGGGCTACAGAGGCACGCACGGATCTGACAGAACGCGCACGCCAGAGTGCGCACGACGCACAAGTCAAATTTGACGAATTGAAGAACACTGCAGAACAGAAGATCGGTGACGTTCGTGATCGTTCGGAGAAAAAAATCGAGGAGGGTAAGGAAGAGGTTGCACATCAAGCACGCAATGCCGAGAACAAAACCCGTAGCTGGTTCGGATGGGGTTCAAAATGAACTTGGGAGACCAAGATTCAGTACTTCAGTCTTCGCCGTGGACTGATATCGTACATTACACACTACACACATGTATGTATGTACATGCGTTGATTTCATCATGTCGCGCAATTTCTTTGCCAACCACAACAATTCGGCGTTCGCCGGTCGTTACTCAGGCTATCAAGTGTCTTATCTACCTGGACTTGCTCTGAACTTCTCGCTTTCGGACCGCATCGATTCCTCGCGTGAACCTAAGGAGGGAGAGGGGTATTGTGGTAAGTGTATATTACCTCTGCACGGTAGATGACCGATTTGAAGCCACACACACTGTCATCCCTGCGATCAAGATGAGCACGCTTCAAAATCGGGTTATTCTTATTGGGGTGGGGTACTGTACAATTGCGATTGAGAATCCTCGCATGCTCGTTGTCTTACATATGCCCTCAGAGGAGCGACGTGCTCCGGCAAGACGACCCTCGCAAAGCATTTTCGAAATATCTTACCGAATAGCATCATAATCCACCAAGATGTGAGTACAAGTTACAAATGCATAGATCACACTAATTGCAAACTTGCTAGGATTTTGCACCTGTGAGGAAGCTTCCTTGACTGTGCACAGGTCTCTAATGTCCTCGAATAGCCTGAAGAATTGATCCCAATTCACCCAGTCCATAACGTCGCAGACTGGGATGCCCCGCAAGGCGCTATCGATTGGCCTCGATTGCGGGCGTTCCTGAAGCATGTAAAAGAGAACGGAGTTATCCCTTCCGATCATCGCAGTCATGACCATATGAACGAACAGAAGGACGTTCCCATCACAGAAGCTGCTGAACAGGAGCTGCGAACCCGATTTGAAGAATATGAGAACGAACAACGCAAGAAGGGGATCCGCGTTATGTGGGGACTCGTCGATGGATTTTTGCTTTACTGGGACAAAGTAACGTATTGCATTTTCCGGTCCACGCCTTTCTCGCTGACTCTGCGTAGGGAGTCATAGACCAATTAGATATCCGATTTTTCCTCCGACTGCCGCACGATGTGCTCAAGCAAAGGCGACATGAACGACACGGATACCACACAGCAGGTAAGAGACTCATCATCTATGTATCTTCAGGTGTTCGGCGATTGACTCTTTCCCCGACTTCACTAATGCTACAATTACATCCGCTCATCTCTGACATGTCATCGACTTCTCTCCTGCACCATGTGTCGGGCGTGTCCTCGTTATGCACTTCCTAACCACCCTTTCTCGTCGCATCTCCACCCCTGGCTATCCGCTTGGAGTGCAATTCAACCCAGAGGGATCGCTATGGCGGGATCCCCCCATGTACTGGGAACACATCGTATACCCAGCATATATCGAGGCACACCAGGACATGTTCGAGAATGGAGATGTCGAGAATGGGAAGCCGACTGGACAGAGAGTGCCCGGTCTTGTGGTGATAGAGCCTGTGAAAAGGGGGGCAGAGATGAGTATAGATGACATCGTCCGACGCTGTTGTGATGTGCTCGAGGACTTTTTGCGCACGCCTTGACTGTGATTGTATGTGAGCACGTGCAAGGAAATCACATGTTCTCACCAGATTTATTGTCCCGATTCAAGCCGGTGTTCCGATGCCAGCACAACGCCCACTCTTGAACCTCAACCTCCATCATCTCGACTCATATCCTTTACAATATGGCTCAAGTCATCGTCGTTGGTGGCGGTCTCGCTGGACTTTCTGCAGCACACACACTCCTTGAACGGGGTGCGAATGTACTATTACTGGACAAGCAAGGGTGTGTGATCCATCCCCTCTCAAGCACATGGATGCGCTGACGCATGATCTACCTCAGGTTCATGGGTGGCAACTCCACCAAAGCTACCTCCGGGATCAACGGCGCAGGTACACAAACACAACAGGAGGCTGGGATTCCTGACAATGCCAAAATCTTCTTTGAGGACACCAAGCAATCTGCAGGTCCTTTTCTTGACGTTGGCATGAAACGACCCCTCATTTATTTTCCGCAGGCTCGTGAACTTGCTCGGGACGACCTTATTCGTGTCCTTACTGGTCGGTCGGGTGATGCGGTGAACTGGCTACAGAACAAGTTTGGGCTCGACCTTTCCAAGGTTGCCCGTTTAGGTGGTCACAGCCAGCCTCGTACGCACAGAGGCAGCGCTCAGTTCCCTGGAATGGTGTGTTCAAGATAGTTGAAACAATCCATGGTGCTCACTTTGCATATTCTCCAGGTCATTACCTATGCCCAGATGGAGCGCTTGGAGGATTTGACTGTTAGTCAGCCGGACAGAGTCAAGATTTACAAGAAAGCTCGTGTCACCAAGCTCCTCAAGGACGAATCAGGAGCAATAAGCGGTGTCGAATTTGTTCGCAGCGGAAAGACAGAGACTGCTTATGGACCTGTTATCCTGGCCACTGGTGGTTACGCTGCAGACTTCACTTCGGATTCATTGTTGAAGAAACACCGTCCCGAATACTATGGCCTTCCAACAACCAATGGTGACCACTGTACTGGTGACGGCCAGAAGATGGCTATGGCCATCGGTGCTAGCGCTATCGACCTTGAGAAGGTCCAGGTGCACCCAACCGGTCTTGTCGACCCCAACGATTCAAGTGCCAAGGTCAAGTTCCTCGCCGCTGAAGCTCTTCGTGGCGTTGGTGGACTTCTTTTGGACAATAACGGCGATCGTTTCGTAGATGAACTCCAACATCGCGACTATGTCACCGGTAAGATGTGGGAGAATGGCAAGGTACATATATCTAGTGGTGGTATCAATCAATACGCTAACATTCCTTCCACACTAGTACCCAATTCGCCTCGTTCTTAACGGCCAGGCTTCCCACGAAATTGAATGGCACTGCAAGCACTATGTTGGTCGCGGCTTGATGAAGCGGTTCGACAGCGGTGACGCACTTGCCAAGGAGATGGGTATCTCGCCTGCACACCTCAAAAAGACATTTGAGACCTACAATGCTGGCGCCAAGGCCAGGAAAGATCCTTTCGGCAAGAAGGTGATTGTTATTTCGTGACCTGTTCTACACTCTACACCACGTCTTTCTAGTTTTTCTCTCCTGGAGATTGGACTATGGACGACTACTTCAATGTTGCGATTATGACGCCCGTTCTCCACTACACGATGGGCGGTCTTGAGGTTGATGCCGAGTCGCGAGTAGTCGGAAAGGACAGCAAACCTATCCCGGGTCTCTTTGCCGCTGGTGAGGTCGCTGGTGGTGTCCACGGTGCCAATCGACTCGGTGGTTCGTCGCTGTTGGGGTGTGTCGTCTTTGGGCGTGTATCTGGTGATTCCGCCGCTGCTTACCTTCTCCAAACGGCGAGTGCTGTCATCGAGAAAGCTGGTGGTCGTCTCGGAGCACTGGCAGGACAGCTTTCACCTCAATCGTTTGCCTCCCAAACTACCCCTTCTCCCTCGGCACCAAGCGCTGTTGCACCTTCATCAGCAGCCGAAGAATTCACGACGGCTGAGGTCGCCAAGCACAACAAGAAGGATGATGTCTGGGTCATCATCAACGGACAGGTTCTCGACGTCACATCGTTTTTGCCCGATCACCCAGGAGGAGAGAAAGCGATTCTGTTGTATGCTGGGCGCGATGCCACAGAAGAGTTCAACATGCTTCATGATCCCAAGGTACGTCTCGTGCAGTCTCGTCAAATTTTCAATTGCTCATTCCCCACAGGTCATCCCAAGATATGCAGCAGATTCGGTGATTGGTGTCCACAAGAAGTGAACGTCTGCTTTCGATTGGGCCTCGGATGGAAATCAAAAGCTATTCATTGGGAAAAGGGTTGCGAATCGATTGACGCTTTCATGTAGTCGTGGCATGTAACCTGTTTATTCCCCTGTTTTCTTGCCCGCTCATCACAGAATTATCACTTGCGTACGAACTTTCGGAGTCAGTGTTTCTGTAGAGTGGTATACAATTGAAGTCGAGGAGGTAATATTACCATAGCCCTTTCTAGCACTCATAAGTTGCAGGTACATTTGCCAGTCGCCTGCTCCGTGTCGAACATCTGGGTACAGTCCAAATCCCCCCTCGACGGTCACTGCATCCAAAGAATCCCAGAACTCCCGTGTGCAAATCCATTGACCGGTGACCCATCGAACAGCGCATCGTTCCTCTTCGCAAATCTGATCCGAGGCGACGGCGAAACGGATGAAATTCCCCGTCGAATGACACCCTGACTCGGATTCTCGGCGATACGTCTCTTCGCCTTCTTGATGTACCCCGGACTGCGGCCCGCTGGCAATGCATTCCTTGCTAGAGAACGTTCATTCGCCGAGCCGTCCGCTCCAAAGAAAACATGGAGCACGCTGGCACTGGCATTGGACGCCTAGGACTCGAACGTGGTATCGAGATGCGGGTTAACGTTGAAACACCCAGGTGTATGTATATCCCGTCTTGCGGATCATGCACGCGCGCGACTCTGGTCCCCGGCGTTCTGCCAGTGTCATGATCATGGACCATGATTCGTCGCTACTGTGCCTCCTTTTCCCATCCTCTTCATCCCACGCACGAAGCACGAACACGAATACAATAACCCACGGCGTGCCTAGGTGATGGTACGCGCAACTGCAACGGGACGCGAGCCTCGGAGCGTATCCCTCGATCGCGCCTCTCAAAAGGTGGATTCGTAGAGCTTCGAAGAACGGGTATTCCGAGTTTCGCGTGTGCTCCTGACACGTGTTGCTGAGCGCCGTCGGCGGTATGTCTGCATAGCGACTGCGAAAATGTTGGCCTCGGACCTCGGAAAGCGTTAAAAGCGACCGTCTCCGGTCTTGATATGCGTCATTTCCTGTTTGTTTGTTTTCGTACGCATGTCTCGGGCTGCTGGTGTGCCGTCGGTGTACTTTGCTCGAGCCAGGTTGGGCGCGTCGCACGTGGGAGGTGATGCAGTGAGGTCTGTCTCGTGTTCTGGGCTTGTCGTCATCATCGTGGGTGCTGTGGAATTGACTTGGGTGGTAGGGACCACTCTGGATGCACAGGTTCAGCATCGTTTTGGACCGTTCCGTACAGGACTAGTGCCTCGACCGATCGGTCGAGTGAGATGGAGAGGTTTGAATGCTGATTCGTGGTGTACGCCGTCGAGCGCTGACATGACCTGCGTTTCAACTTAGCGTATATGCGCGTTCGCCATACGTCGGAGGTGGATCCGTGATGGATCACGTCCGTGGAGGTATCGTGTCTCCCCCGGCCATTTTGTGGGTCTCTCCAACCAAATGATGTGTACGCCTCCTGACTCAGCGTTTTTAGACAACCGCAACACACGCGGATGGGGACTATGCATGTGAATGCGCACGCCCAGGCTCCTGCTGCTCCCGTCGCTGCCGTTCCATTCCCAGGGCCCGCTGCCGTGCGCGAAGTCGATTGTTCGCGGACAGGTCCAGGATCGAATCCATCTCATGTCAGCCTGGACCTGAGCGGCAGTCTGCAGAGCTTCGGGAGTGAAACCCGCGATATTACAGAAGCCCCTACCGTGGGTTTCACATCGGCAAACCAGACTTGGGAAGAGATGGTCGGGATGGAATTTGCGTCCCGAGTGCATCCCCCGCCAGTCCATCCCTGGCAGCCAAGTGGACAGCCTCCTTCCCTCGTTGGAAATGATACCTCATCTATTCAACCAGGACCTCCACAGAACGCAGAAGACGACGACGAGGTGTACACCCTTCTCTGTCAATGGACAGACGAACACGGCACGTGCAACATGAACGTGTTTGGGGACAGAGTCTGGATGAGCCACCACCTCAGCCGTCGGCACAACGTAGTCGGACACGAGAAGTCCCAACGGGCGTGCCTCTGGCAGGGATGTACGGATACGATGAACAAGGGGAGCTTGGCAAGGCACGTAGTTTCGCGCCATCTGAGGGCAGGGGCGAGTTGTGGGTTTTGTAGCAAGGTGTATTCGCGCGCGGACGTGGCGCGGAGGCATACCAAGAAGTGCAAGGTTGCGAATGGAGGGTCGATAGAGCGTGATCAGACCAAGTGGTAGGTGGACGGACAAGCGTGTTGTCAGGGCTGAGCACTGACGGAAATCTTTGCAAGATGGGATTTTGGTATGCTTGGCCGTGTGGAAAAAGAATCTGGACTCATGTAGATCGGGTATAACCAGAACATCGATAATAGAGTCCTCGTGAATAATCTCAGTATAAAATCACGTATGCCTTGGGAAACCCAAGGACTTAGCGGAAGCGAGATGACATCCAGTGTCATTAATATCCCACTCCTGATGTGACGGAGGTTTATTGATAAGAGCGTACAATCTGGGGTGCACAAGGAAAATGGACTACGCCCGATCTGGTTCACGAAGGTTTTGCATTGACAGCTTGGACCTCGTCCAGCGGAATCCGGACCAAACGCTCTCCCGGAACCGATTCAAGGGTTGCTAGAGACGCTTCTGACTCTGCGTATTGCTGCCGATTCGCCACTACAAAGCACAATGAGTATTGTTCGGGATGAGGTCGCGCACACGCACAAAAGAGTCCGAGTATGCGAAACATGTTGGGCCACTGTTCGAGGACTTGGCCATGGACTGTAATCGGGTAGGGTCAGAACGGCGACGCATGCTCCCCACGCGCGTGTAGACGCACCCTGTCCTGCGTCTGCCATGACTTCGCAGTCGTCGGCAAGACCCTCGATACGCTTTACAAAGAGCGCACTGGCGCGTTCGAGGGCCGCTACGGCTTCATGTTCCTTTTTCTTTTCCAACAAGCGGTGTACAGAGGCGGGATTGTTTGCTTGAGCGGCCAAAGCGTGTACATGTGAGGCGCGATGAGGCGCGATGGATGGCCGCATCTCGAAAGGTATGACAATGGTCACGTGGTGTCTTATGTGTGTCGACGCGAACTCGGAAGGTTTGATCTCAAACTACATATTTTTGCGGTGAACAAGCGCGTCTTAACTCGTACATCCATCGATCATGCCCGTCACTCGCTCGTCCAGTCGCCAAACTTCCCAGAAACCCTCCAGTCAGCTCTATACATCCCGCCGCGTAGATCCATCTGGCAGTGGAGGCAGCAAGAAAGCATCAAAGACCCCTAGTAACGAAATTATTGTTTTGTCTTCCGACGATGACGAGCCTCCGCCCAAAGGAACGCTGGTATCAAAGAAATCCCCCGGCCACACCAGCAAAAGAAAGGTTGTGCCCCCGCTCCACACTCGCGATGTGCTCGAGATATCGTCGGACGATGAGAGCATGCCGAAGAAGTCCTCCACGCGAAAACAGGGCCAATCGGCCGAGGCGACGACCAGGGATCTCGAATGCACTATTAAAAAGCTACAAGAAGTCGGTTTGCGACTTTTACCCTTTTGTGTCATTTCTGAATGGCTGCCACGCAGGAGCTCAAAAGTACTGAACAACTACTCGCAGCGAGCTCTCGGGAGATAGAAGAGCTTAAATGCGACTTTTATAACAAAGATGCAAGCCCCTTTTTTCGTTCTTTCCTCCTTTCGTCTTCCTAAGCCGTCACTTGACAGGTCTTTGCGGGGCTCGAAGAACATACTTTATGCGAAGTGTGCACGCTCACCATGTGGTGCCCGTACATGTCCGTTTCCCTCCCTATATACGTGTCATTCTGATCCTGACTATATGCTGACAGTCTCCCCGAGTGTGGTCACTCGTTCTGCGCAAAGTGCCTCGTTGATTGGTTCAGCACGACACAAGCCCAACACATGACGGCAAACCCCCAACTGGACGACAGCCGCGCCGCCTTGGCAGGGCAACTCCATGCGTTTGTGCAAATGGTCCCCAATTTACACGCATACGGTCCTCACGGGCAACAACACGTCCGCGCGGTCCTCGCAGAGCTACGACGTCATCGACCTGATTACACCTGTCCGTCGTGCCGGAAAGAGGTACTGAACAAACCCGTAGAAGATTTCCGATTGAAGGACCTCATAAACCAGATTGCGGGATTGATGGGCGAGACCGAGCCGCACAAAGACACGTTGGCACATCGAAGACCGGGGTCTGGTCCTTTTGACCACTTTTTTGCAGCACCCGCAATGGCTAGATAGATTGGTATTGGTTTTTCTCTAGTGACGGAACCTGGAACCTTCAGTCTCGCACAACAGTTGAACATTGTCAATTTGTCTGTATTTTATATGCCTGGTTGTGTCGTTCAATGTGTTTACCATGATCATGCGCACGAGTTTGAGAATTCTAAGATGAACGGTCCAACATTGTTATGTAGACTGCGGAAGCTCAAGGGTATGATACCGCGATTATGGGTACATGTCAAGTTCAAACATCAAATTTCAAACACGACGGTCAAGGCTCTAGCAGGGTATAGTAGCAGAATTCTTCTTAGTTCGGACTGTAGGGCCACGGTGTTCAATGTTTCCTTCAGGAAACCTAGATATATCCGTGCTCAATCTCTGCCATAATTACCTTCTTATATGCCATGAAAAAAGATGACACTGCTGCGACGAGCCATTCGTTTGTGACAGTCGCCGTCCCCTATCTTGTGCTGCCTAACCGGTCAGAGCACATTCAAAAAAAGGAATTAGCGGGATATACCATTAATCACAAAGTACAAGGTATCAATCAGCAACGGGTACGCAACGAAATCTAGATCAGATGACCTGGACGCGTGCAGCTGCCCCTGTACTTAGCATTTTCATTGTTGTCCATGACATATATGTACATACCAGTGCCAAGCGGAAAAGCACGGATGATAGCATCTCGTATTGATTGCCGACAGCAGTCGTCCAGGGACCCCCAAATCCTAAGTTTGAATTGCAGCAAGCGCGCGAGAAAAAGGACGTTCTGCGTGAGTGATTTCGATGCTTCAGCGCTCGTTGCAACAAACATCGATTCGATGGCAGACAGGATTTCGCATATACTCTTGCAAAGTCGTTCTCGACAGTTGGCATCCAACTGCATGACGAGCCCTTTCGTACGGAAAGGTTCCATTACATGCGATAGGAGACGTAATATCTCGCCTGCACGATCAATGCGTCCCGCGAGGTTTTCATGCGATAGCGGAACCGACGGACGAGTAAGAATTTCGGCAAGGCTGTCCATGCCGTTGTTCACGAACTGTACCAATGATTGACAAATGAGTGATTCATCAAGTGTAGCAGATTAAAAACCACCTCTCCGTGTCATCCTGATGCACGATTTGCGGAGGTTCTCCTCGCCATTTGATGCAAAATCACGCCAATCCTCGTCTACCCTATCTGCACTGGATTGTAATGCATCCCCCTCCTCGCCCTATACCTTATGATGCATCACTCCGCGTCCGTGGTGCGTTAGTCTACATCCCGCGTGATGCATCAGACCCTGCTTACCTCTCGCTCCGCGTCCGTGATGCATTAGTCTACTTGTCCCTCCCTCCCTTAGTCTACATACCGCGTGATGCATCAGACTCTGCTTACCTCTCACTCCGCGTCCGTGATGCATCAGACCCCCTCCTCGCCCTATACCTTATGATGCATCACCTACCTCTCGCTCCGCGTCCGTGGTGCGTTAGTCTACATCCCGCATGATGCATCAGACCCTGCTTACCTCTCGCTCCGCATCTGTGATGCATTAGTAGTCTCCATCCCGCGTGATGCATCAGACCCCCTCCCCTCCTGCACGTCATCCTCCTTACTGGTGGCGGTACCCTGCAGTCCGTAATGCATCATTGTTGCATTACGTCGCCTCCCCTCATCCCGCAGCTAGGGAATGGCACGGGTAAACCCGCGGGTGTCAGCGCCGGTACCCGTACCCGTACCCGCTGAAAACCCGTACCTGTCATGGGGGTACGGGTACCTAACCCACGGGTTGGTGCCAACTGAAGGGGCCTCGGAGGGTGACCGCTCGTATACAAACACGAACGCAAACCCATATAAGCATTCGCGTTCGCGTTTGTAGGCGAACGGTCAGTGAGATAAGGAGGGGGAGGGGGAGGGCGCTCGTCGCGAGGTGGGTGAGGACGAGGGTGAAGGTGGGAGGGGATGGGGGTGGGGGTGAGGGCGAGGGCGCGGGCGCAGTGTCGCGTCCTCGTTGCGCGTTCCCGCGTCGTGAGGTGGGTGAGGACGAGGGTGAAGGTGGGGTGGACAGGGGATGGGTGAGGGCGAGGGCGCGCCGTCGCGTCCTCGTTGCCATCCTTGTCCTCGTCATGAGGTGGGTGAAGGTGAGAGTGAGGGTGGGGGCAGACGAGGGGAAGTGAGAGGTCGAGGGAGGGTGGTGAGGGTGATGAGGGTGATGAGGGTGAGGATGGGGCGCGGCGGCGTCGCGTTGTTATTGTTGTTGTTTTCCTCGTCGTCCTCGTCGCACGTCCTTGTCGTGAGGTGGGTGAGGGCGAGCGTGAGCGTGGTGGTGGTGGTGTGGTGAGCGTCACTGGGGCGGATGAGGGTGAGGGCGAGGGCGTGGCGTTGCGGCGATGTCGTTGTCATTGTCACTGTCGTCCCATTGTGGCGAGGTGACGCTTATGTGCAAGCATGAACACAAATGCATTGTGTGCATTTGCATTCGTGCTTGCACACGAGCACGAGCGGCGTTGAGTGAGGGAGAGTGGTGGTGGTGACGGGTACCACGGGTACTGCAGGTACGGGTGCGGGTTTGTCACGGATCACAAAATCGTGACCCGTACCCGTACCCGCGCGGGTAAGGGTACCATACCCGTTACGGGTATCCCGTACCCGTGCAGTTCCCTACCCGCAGCCCGTGATGCATCATTACATCGTCTTCCCTCATCCCGCAGCCTGTGATGCATCACCCAACGTCGGACCATCCCAGTATTGCTGTGTGATGCATAAATGATACTGCTCGTCCGTGCAGGCATTGCGCCATATAGCCCATAGTAACTGATGCATTAGACTACTTCTGTGTATCTGTTTATAGACATAATGCATCATGATTTCTCCCTGTCTGTACTCGAAGGTATTGCATCGAATGATGCATTAGGCTTTACTGTCTGTATTTGTAACTCGTAATGCATCATTGAGCGGTTCTACGACGACGACATCATATTACACTGACGGGATCATCAATGTCACTGCAGGACTCCTCATTGCGATGGACGAGAGCCTCTATAGC
>JBBPTD010001225.1:0-11718 GCA_038093895.1 Boletus aff. mottiae
TCGAGGAGATCTAAGCTAAAGTACAACAATAGGTATAGCGGGTTTATATACCCGGTTACAAGATTAGGGCAGGCATGATCAGGGCAGGTCATAGAACGTAATAGAAAGAGATGGAACATGGAGGAAGTAATCGCTGACAAAGCAATTGAGATAAGAGATAGGGAAAGTAAGTGTAGGTGAGTCAGCGATAAAAGAAATAGTGTCCAGGTCGAGAGTCGAACTAAGGAGTTCGGCTGGAGTACAAGACAAGTACAGGAGAAGCGTAAAGAAAAGAGAAAGAAAGAACGAGTTGTAACACTTACCTTTCCTAGTTGGCTACCTTAGCAGGCCAGCAACCATGGACCTCCTTCACTCATGACTGTGCATCCCTTTGACCTTGAGGAATCATGCCCTCTACCCTTGCCCCTTGAACGCGTGGCCAACCTGCTGGCTAAGGTTCTACTTCTTGATTCCACCGGCCGTCGCCGCTACAGTGGGACCAGTCATAACATCTCCAAGATGTCATAGACTAGGAATGCAGTTGGTGCGGATTGGGTGTTCTGTGCTGGGGGTGGTGGGGTGATCTTGGTATCAGGTTGTGTTTCATGGAGCTGAAGTTCATACTTGATGCTGTTGATGATCTCCTTCATAGTCGCTATGACTGTCTGTGTATTTTCTGGAGTTATCCTGTTCAGGACGAAGTTGAAGATTCTCGCTAGTAGTTTGGGTTCAGGTATGCTCATGTCCCACATCGCTATTGCAGATTGGTCCATATCATTAAAAAGCTGGGCACTGTGGCAGAGATGGGTTTCAGGGAAGCCATTGATGGGTTAGGGTGTATGAGTTGGGAAGGCACTGGGGTTAGGGGTGCAGATCTGTATGGCTGTGTTACAACGGTGCTCCTGTTCCATTGATAGATGGGCTTGAAGGACAGGGGTGATGGTGACTGAGGTGCATTGCCTATGGTTAGGCGAGGCTGCGGCAGCTGGGGCTGGTGGCTGAGGAGCGCAAGAGGGCATGGAGGCTGGTAGAGATTGTTGTGTCAGTGTGGGGTTCACTTCTGACATTCGTCGTGGGGTGACAGCCTGAGGAGTAGGCACCATTGGAGCAGGGGGGTCTTCCTGCATTCTCATCATGGGTTGCTGAGGGGTTTTAGGCATCGAGTTAGGTTGTGGAGATGGGGTAGGGTCCTCTTGCATCGGTGTGGGCAGCTGAGGGGTGGTGGGTGTGGGTGTAGGTTGTGATGATGAGATGTGGTCTTCCTGTGACTCTGCTGGTGGTTTAGGTCTGGTTGGGGGGGTTGGGGTTTGCGCTGTTTTCCAAAAGAGGTCAGGGGAGGCTGACAAACAACACAGCAGTTGGGTTGGGGTGGCAGGTGGGGGACCAGATGGGGGATCACTCTCCTCATCCATCGGGGTGATCGCTTCAAAATGATTGCTCGATCTGGTTTGGATCAAGCGTTTCTGGCTCGCTGTTCATCAGCAAACTAGAACCTTACTGTACAGATAGGTCAGGTCTGTACAGTATAGTACAGTGCTGTACAGTGCTGTAAAGTGGGGACCTTTAGGTGACTGATTTGCTGATGTTGTTTTGTTTGTAGTTGGTGGTGGTCTTGTATTTAGGCCATACCAGGGGAATTCAGGTTTTTTGTGTTTGTGGGGATTGAGTTCTTCAATGCCTTTGTGATTGCCATGTCAGCCTGGGGGTTTGGGCATAGGGTGTTGGTTTTGTGGGGAGGTCAGGGTAACGACCATGTTTGATGTGGTGGTGGTAGGTCCCTTTAGGGTTAGCTCACTTCAGGCAGTACTTTTTCGAACTCTGATGGTCTTAGAGACCAATTTTCTTTGTAGATAGTAATACATCTCTTAGACCACATATCTTGCAGGCCTCGCATTATCAAAATAAAACAGGCCTCATTTTGACCTCAGAAGGGCCTTGTCCAGAGTGCCAGCCTTCTCACCAAAATAAAGCAGGCCTCATTTCAACCTTGTTTCGACCTCGGAAGGGCCTTGGTCAGAGGCCCAGCCTTCCCACCAAAGTAAAGCAGGCCTCATTGGGGCCTCATACTGACCTTGTCATGCCTCATCTGGGTCTCCTTTTGGCTACTGGCACCCCTGTCAGTGCTCAGTGCTCAACATCAAATATGGTAAGTCAAAACACCACTCCGCACCTTTTCAAACGATGACCCCACCCATTTCACCCTTACTCCCACCATTCGATGACAAAATACTGCTCCCACATTTCACTGGTGCCTATTATGATGGCAACGCATCATTGCACACCCTCAAGACACCACTCTGCACCTTGTCAAATGATGATCTCACCTGCGCCCCACTGTTTTGATGACGACACATAGTTATGCTCCCACATTTCACTGGCATCTATTATGATGGCAACACATTGTTGTGCTCAGAGATGCATATGTTGATTCCCCACAGAGAGTGAGTGATCCTGTTCTCGGACTATGGAACATGCAAATAACAACAGGATCAGGCTGGGAGTGGGGGCACATGAGTTGGCACATATGTGCACACAGACATGTGTCTGCATGCATGCTCATGCTCATGCATGTGTAAACAATGTGGGAGGAGGGGGAAAGAGAGGGAATGAGCAACATGGGTGCACAAGCACATGTGTACATGTGGACATGCTGTCTGCAAGCATACTTGCGCTTGTGCATGCACAATTGACAGAGTAAGCTGAGGGAATGGGTGGGGGAGAGGGTGGAAGATGAACAAAGGTGCATGACAGAACACACACATACGTACAACTACCCAGATGATGACACTGTGACAACTGACCCTACAGATGTGCCAGGGTGACGACAAACGTCACCCAGACGCACCCACAGAGCTGCTTGACTGACCACAAGGCAGGAGGGCAAGGGAGTGAAATGAGGGCCTTGACAGAGGCATCAAGGAAGTCAGAAGGCTTAAGAGATGGTGCAGAGATAGACGAAGTGCCTGATCACACCAGGCGGTGTCCAGGGACATACTACAAGCATCAGCATCAAGCATGTCGATGAGATGAACCCACTGTGTCAAACTGGCAGCGATTTGGGCGGGTGGGATCGAGCACAGTACCAGTGATTCAAGCACAATGTGAAGACAGATGTACCTGAGGCATCCACACCACTCTCAACAACCCTAGACATCCTCATCACCACCTGAACCCACTGTGCTGCCAAGGATGAATCAGAATCACGACCTAGAAGAGTCAGTACCAGCAGATGGCCCTACCAGGTCATATGAACATGCCGAGGTCGAATCAGATGCACAGAACATATACTTAGTGTTGTTGGCAGTAAATGCATGTGAATATATTAGCCAACTGTTTTCAGAACAAGTTGAGTTGGATTTCAGTGGAAACACACAGGGAAAGGTGCCTGAAAATAAATCTCCTATACTGTTACATGAAAACAGGTTAAACTTGAACACAATCTGCTAAGGCTCATTTGGTATTCACCATAGTTCTCCCATTTTTCAACACTGCCCCACGACACACTCCTATGACATGCTCCGCGCACACTTCAGCTTAGCCATGGGTTGACACAAGATCCATTTGACACCAGAAGAGTGAACTCTGGCCACTCGCAGGTATCAAGAAATATACTATGAAAAGTGGTTGCTTTTCACATCTTATTTCATTGATTTCTCATTGATCTCCCAGGAACTGCAGCACAATAAACAAGCAATTGGTGAAGAAACAGCAGAACACTGCAGTGAGTAAACCATATGTATTCCATGTTGGATTGTGTAACTTGTGACTCAGGGAATTACAGACCTACTGAATGACCCACTGCCCTTGGTCATCCTTGCCAAGGCACAAGTTCATTGCTGTCCTGTTGGTATCTTTCCGTCACCCCCACATACTTATTTTTCAGCCACTCACAGGGTCAACAGTGCTGGTCGGCCGAGCAAAAACATGGGCGAATACAACCAGACCAAGGCTCAGTGGGTATCTCAAACTAAAGCAGGCAGTTATGCTCACATTGTCAACATCTAACCTTACATTTAGATCAGAACATCAGCTGTGGGATGTGCTCAGGCAGATTATTGGATGGTCATTGCATGAATGAATGGAAAATCTCTGCAAACAGTTCATTCTCTCAGGCGATTATAAGGACATAAGTGACACACACTCTACCATTCAGCATATTGAAGCTGAAATCAGGAAGCTACACTTCACTGAAAGCCATAGTGTGGGCTTGGGCAGTCGACTTTATAATGCTGTCGGCACTATCATGAAGGTTATGGAAGACCTTCTCCTGAACACCATTGAAGGTACCAATGTGGGTGTGCTGGAAGGCTGCAGTCTTTTGCTATACCAGGCTATGCCTGATGTCATTTTGGAATAAGTTGTATTGGAAGTGCCAATTCCTTTTTTGTTTTTGACTTATTCACTTCCTACGAAAATCCAGATCCTGATGTACATGCCAATCACTCGAGTCAAGATGCAATTGTTACCAAATGTTACAACTCACCTCGGCAACACCCGGTTGTTGCACCATTCTTTTCTCTTGCCTTAGACTTCCTCTGACTACCCCATCTCTGGAACCCTTGTCCCCTCACCCTCATCCCCTTATCCTTGTCCCCTTGTCCTCATCCCCTCATCCCTGTCCTTGCCTCCCATAAATCTCCTTAGACTTCCTATGGACGTGTACGTTGTCTTCCTCTTTGCTTCCTTGAACTCTCGCCTTGTCTTCATCTTCTTTGCCTCGTGTTCCCTTGTCCCGGACCTTGTACCCATACCTCAGTTCCTTATCTTCCCTTCTCTTTGATCCCCATCTCTCTGTCTTCCTTGCCTCATGTCTTGGACCCTGTACCCATATCCCGGTTCCTCTTCTCTTTGATCCCTGTCTCTTTGTCTTCCTTGCCTCATGTCTCGGACCCTGTACCCATATCCCGGTTCCTCTTCTCTTTGATCCCTGTCTCTTTGTCTTCCTTGCCTCATGTCTCGGACCCTGTACCCATATCCCGGTTCCTCTTCTCTTCAATCCCCATCTCTTAATCCTCCTTGTTCCCTTATCTTGGACCTTGTACCACTATCTTGGTTTCCCAGATCTCCTTGGACTTCCTCATATCTCCCTGTCTCTGTACTACTTACCTTTCTTGTCTTGGTCCATGTGCAGCCACGATCCCTATATAAAGCCCTTGCCTATGTACCTTGTACTCTAGTCTAGTCTACCTATTCTCCCCTATGCTAGACCTCCTAGTCTAGTCTAGTCTCCGCACTCGCCCACAGCATGTCGTCCCCTTGATCCCTCCCCGTTGTCTATGTGTTACAACTCACCTTGGCAACACCCGGTTGTTGCACCATTCTTTTCTTTTGCCTTAGACTTCCTCTGACCACCCCATCTCTGGAACCCTCATCCCCTCATCCCCTTGACCTCTCATCCTTGCCTCCCATAGATCTCCTTAGACTTCCTATGAATGTGTATGTTGTCCCCCTCTTTGTTCCCTTGAATCTCTTGCCTCGACCTTGTCTTCTTTGCCTCATGTCTCGGACCTTGTACCCATATCCTGGTTCCTCAACCTTGTCTTCTTTGTCTCATGTCTTGGACCTTGTACCCATATCCTGGTTCCTTGTCTTCTCTTCCTTTTGATCCCCATGTCTTTGTCTTCTTCACCTCATGTATTCTTATCTCGGACCCTGTACCACTGCCTTGTCTTCTCCTCTCTTTGATCCCCATCTCTTCATCTTCCTTGCCTCATGTTCTTCTATCTTGGACCTTGTACCATTATCTTGGTCTCTCAGATCCCCTTGGACTTCCTCGTATCTCCCTGTCTCTGTACTTGTTACCTTTCTTGTCTTGGTCCGTGTGCAGCCATGATCCCTATATAAGGACTTTGCCTATGTACCTTGTACCCCAGCTTAGTCTACCTAGTAGGCCAGCAACTATGAACCCTCTTCATTTGTGACTATGCGTCCCTTTGCCCATGAGGAAACCTGCCCTCAACCACTTGTCTCCCTTGAACGCGTAGCCAACTTGCTGGCTAAGGTCCTACTTCTTGGTTCCACCAGCCATCACCGCTACAGTGGGACCAGTCGTAACACTATGAGTCAGGATGTCATCCCTGAAATGACCACTCTGCGAACCCGGCACTCTCCCCTGCCCAGAGATGACTCTATGGCCACCCATCCTTGAACTGACACATGCTGGTGGAGTCTTATCCTTGTCTTCAAACCTTGCTTGATCACTCTGATCCTCACCATCCTTCACATCCTCCCTTGTCCAACTGCAGACCCGCCTTCCCCTGTGACCCTCATCATCCTCTGCTGTCTGCAGACCCACTGCTCACAGGCTATGCTCTCCTTGTCCTGAACCCTGGTTATTGTATGACTCTTACCTACACTTCTCCTCATACAATACTTACTTAGTCTTTCGCTTTGCCTGAGTAGCTACTGGTTACTTACTCTAGCACCCTTTGTCCTTGTTTACTTCGACTCTACCATACTGCAGACCCCTCCTGTACCCCCTGATGTACCTTATGGTGGACGCCTTGTACCAACATCACTACTTTGAACCATCTACCTAGTAGGCCAGCAACCATGAACTGTCCTTCTCTTTGATCAAATGCCTCTTCGTCCATGAGGAATCATGCCCTCATCTCGCACTCGCCTTAAACGTCCAGTCAACCCTCGCCAGCTAAGGTTCTACTTCTTGATTCCACCAGCCGTCACTGCCACAGTGGGACCAGTTGTAACACCAAATGTACTGTGGTCTAGATTTTGCGATGTTGATCATTTGCTGATATAGTAGTACTAGTGGACTGTTCTTTGTGGACCTCTGATGGTACCATAGTCGACATTGCAAAGAGTGCCTTCAAGCTTACCACAAGTGCCACAGCCACCACAACAATTCTCAGTACCAATGCAGAATGCCCTGAGGCCCTGCAAATCCTCCTGAGATGCTCCACAGAGGTGTGTGGGGCTCTGCCATAGTGATCGAGGCATTCAGAAGTGGGTTTCCTTGTGGTACACTTCCTTTTTACTTTTATTCAATTACATGCTTAACTGTCTTCCGATTCTTGCCCAGATATGGAATGCTCATGGGCGACATTCTATGCATACGTCCCTCTCATTCCTCTCATTCCAACACATGTACCCACCTAAGGTCTGTTGAAATCTGGGTATTCGCTTTCTGCTCTTCTATTCCATAACTCAGATTCTAGATCTGATTACATCAATGGTCCAGACCTTTGGACAATAGATCCAAGTACACTATCACATATTACTCATCATATGACATCATAGATAACTGCCATTATTGCTATTGGCTATAGATAGGACTCTTATATATTCGTGATACGATATGACTCATTCCTATCTCTTATCTTTACCTACCCTAGAGTAGAGGCATACAGGTACAAACAATACCTGAACACTATATAGAGGAGAGCTCACTCTGTATCGCTCTCCTTAGTTCTTTACTCTCTTATACAAGCACCCCTCTTGCTTCTATAAACATACTCGCTCCTCAAGGTAGCAATCTCTATCCTCAGACCTAGTGAGTACCTCCCACTAGGCACATACCTTCCTCTTGTCACTTGCATTACGCTTGTGGCACCTACTGTCCTCACAGTAGAGACAAATGGAGTACTGTGCAATTCATTACACGACAAATGGTTGCATTTCGGCTTAGCGCTGCATACTGGGATAGTGTTACAACTCATGGCATCACATGATGTCATTCTTTTCTTTTCCTTTATCCTAGACTTCCTCTGACCCTCTCGTCTCTGGAACCCTTGTCCCCTTGTCCCCTTGTCTCCTCATCTCCTCGACCCCTTGTCCCCTTGTCCTCTTGTCTCCTCATCTCCTCAACCCCTTGTCCCCTTGTCCCCTTGTCCCCTTGTCCCCTTGTCCCCTTGTCCCCTTGTCCCCACCCTTGCCTTCCATAGATCTCTCTAGATTCCCTATGGACGCATACATCGTCTTCCTTTGTCTTTTGCCTTGTATTCGTTCTCTTCTCTCAGACCTTGTACCCATATCTTGGGTTCCTTTGTCTCCTTTGTCTCTTCGCCTCATGTCTCGGACCCTGTACCCATATCTCGGGTTCCTTCGTCTTCTTGCCTCGTGTACTCTTATCTTGGACCCTATACCCATATCTCAGGTTCCTTGTCTTCTCTTCTCTTTAATCCCTGTGTCTTCGTCTTCTCTGCCTCGTGTTCTCTTATCTTGGACCTTGTACCTCTATCTTGGTTTCTCAGATCTCCTCGGACTTCCTCGTATCTCTTTGTCCTTGTCCTTGTTTCCTTTCTTGTCTTGGTCTGTGTGCTGCCACGCACACTATATAAAGCCCTCGTCTATGTACCTTGTACCCTATCTTAGTCTACCTTCAGGTAGCCCCATTGTATCCTTGTATCAACATCCTTGCCTTTCCTCATCGGCTACCTTAGCAGGCCAGCAACCATGAACCCCCTTCACTCATGACTGCACATCCCTTCATCCTTGAGGAATCATGCCCTCTACCTTCATCTCCCTCAAATGCGTGGACAACCTGCTGGCTAAGGTTCTACTTCTTGGTTCCACCGGCCATCGCCGCTACCGTGGGACCAGTCGTAACAGATAGAGCCCTTTTCAGGGCACATTTTATGGATTAAAGTGTGGCATTCTAACCACAATCCACAGCTCATACTGTCATACTACCTAGAAACCATATCTGATTTTGGCTGTGCATACAACTCAAACAGCGGGGATAATAGCCATCATACTGATTCTCTGAATCTCATAGACATTCCTATGGTCATCCAGAGTGACCCCGGAATAGAAAACTTCAGAATCGCAAATGCACAAACAATGCTCTGCCAGATGCATGACCCTTCATTGGCTGGGTTTGTGCAGCATCGTTGGATGCACACAAAAAAGAACATCATGCCGGAGATTGCATGGTCACAGCTCCGCAAGTGTTTTACTCCAGGGTTCAAGGGTTTGCTCAACCAAGGTGTAGATGCTGGCTGGTATGATCCTGACAATACTCTGCAGCTGTAAGTCACACTGTTCAGCAGCAAAATCTGAGCCATAACTGATTGAAATGTACAGGATGCTATTTAGGTGGCTTTTTATTCCCTGGATCCAGAACGAACTAGATCAATACAAGCATTGCATCAACAACACCCAAAAATGTCAAGACAGAAACAAGGTAAGCAAATGGGGTAATTCTGAACATGGATGTTGACCTTATTCTTCAGATACTCCCTCATGGAGTTCCCATGATGATCCACACATCTGCTGAAGATTATGGTGCTCTAGATTTCAAGGTGATGTGTGCACATCCTTCTCATTGTATTCACTACTCAGAATGCCACCAACAGGTTACAGTATCACGGGAAGCAATCGAACACATTCGTCAACTGTACATTGAATTGGACCACACTGTTTTCGATCTCTTGCCTGTGCCTCTCAGCACACTCAATGACAAATGTTACACTCTCCTCGGCTCGCCCACAGTGCACCGTCGCTCAATCTGGACCATATATTTGCAACTCCTTGAGCGTTTGCAGGAGCATGCTGAACTCCCCCCCATGTTAATAAATGTCGATGACAGGAGTACTAGCAATGTCAATGATCTTCCTCTCTTGGGTGGACTTGCTGATTTTCCAGACAATGACTACTACATGGGTGGGGTTGGGAGTGGGCAGGGCCTTCGTAAGTGAACAAGATAGCATTCAATATACATGTTCTAACTCTGAGTCCATTCAGAGGAAGAACATATGCATGCTTTGGATGTATTTAAACGTGACAATGAACCTCAGCTTGATGACACTGGCAATGATTATCAGCAAATCATGTTGAAAGGACATGTACTTATAGTCACGTGACCTTATATTAAGTAAGCATTACAAACCATATATAAGACTCGACTGAGTCTGAATATAACAAATCTCTCTTGACCAGCAACCACTATCATCTCTGAGAACCCCAACCCCTTCAAGGTAAGTAACTCTAGAGTAGATTCCTTAGTAGCCCATGTGGCAATGCCGGCTACTAGCTGTTATGGTTGACCCGGGTAGGGACGAGTGTAGTCTCGAAAGACTAGGGTTCAAAGAGATAGCGTGCACTTAATGGTAGCACGAAGTCCAGGGAAGACGTTCCACAAAGGAACACAAGGGTTTCAAGGTGTCAAAGGTTCAAGGTTCAAAGCGACTGGACAAGAGCCAGAAGGAGCTTGAGACTAGGGAATAGATTCATGGTGCTAATCAAGGAGATCTAAGCTAAAGTACAAGGATAGGTATAGTGGGTTTATATACCCGGTTACAAGACTAAGGGCAGGCATAATCAGGGCAGGTCATAGAAAGCGATAGAAGGGAGCGGAACGTGGGGGAAGTAATCGCTGACGAAGCAATTGAGATAAGAGATAGGAAGAGTAAGCGTGGGTGAGTCAGCGATAAAAGAAATAGTGTCCAAGTCAAGAGTCGAACTAGAGAGTTCGATTTGAGCACAAGTGTAGCGCGTAAAGAGAAGTCAGAAGAAAAAGAACAAGTTGTAACACTAGCTCTTGCAACAGGTTATGAGCCCCACAGCTCTGACGATGCAGTTTACTGCTTGTCATCTGCTCATGGGTGAAACCCTTGGACATAGGCCGTTCTGTGCAGAAACGCTGAATGCTCTTTGATGCAGCAACACTCAAGAGCAGCAGCCATCAGACTCTGAATGTAGGGGGTCACTATGACCCTACATTCTGAGAGCTCTAACTGTTCAGTGATGTGAATGCTTTTCTCACTCCCTTCATTGGTTTATGCTGACACGTTACTCTTTCAGAACCTACTATCATGTTGTCTACCCTCGCAACTCTTCCCAAACTCAGTGGTACCAACTACAAACGTTGGGCACAGGACATGGAAGCATACCTTTGTGCCATTGGCGTTTGGAACAAAGCAATGTCGAAAACATGCCCCTCTCAGGTCGGAATGGCCCCCACCCCCATAGAAGAAGAAGCCCAGGACAAATGGGATGAGAACAATGACCAAGCCCTTGGCTCTATTTGTCTCCATCTTGATGCCTCCATCACTGGCAACTTTGCCACATATCACGAGGCCAAGTTACTCTGGGATGCTATCAAAGCAAAGTACGAAACCACCTCCCTCGCTTCTGCCTATACCGAGTGGAAGATAATGCTTGGGATCACCTTCCCTGACAACAACCACTCTGGCCCAGCTTTCTCCAAGCTGAATGCCAGCTTTGCCCAGCTGGAACAGCTCCAGCACAAAGTGCCTGATAATCTCAAGGCACTCATCACTGTCACCAAGCTCCCCAAGTATGCAGAGACCCTCCATCAGCAGCTCAACACTGCCATCAACGCCGACCCCACCAAGACCAAGGTCTTAACCATGGTGGAGTTGGAGACCGTTCTCACCACTGCTTGGCAGCACTACCTCACCCGCCAGCCTCCGCCTTGTGCCCAGGCCAACAAGGTTTTGAATGTAAAATGCCAGCAAGGCGACCCCTCCTTCAAAAGGCAGCAGGAGACCTCCTCCAATAAAAAGGATGAGGAGAAGAAGGATAAGGGGAAGAAGTGTCATCAGGGCAAGTGCTCTGAAGAAGGGGAGAAGAAGCGCAAGGATCATGCAGCCACCACCACTGAGTCATCCTCCACCTCATTCGCTTTTGCGAACATGCTCCAGGAGCCCACGGTCTTCAGCCTGGCCTCCACCAACTTCACTGAGCCCACTCAGGACCCCCGTGCTCTCGCACACACTTCCAGTGCCCCCCACTATGGGCCCCCCGCGGTCCCGCGGG
>JBBPTD010001226.1:0-11710 GCA_038093895.1 Boletus aff. mottiae
TTTTTTTTTTTTTCCATTTTGTTGACATTCCTACTGGTCTGCATATTGGCTTTCTTGTAGATTTCCCTACTATATCACATACCCAATCCCCCCAATAAAGATTCTGTGTTAATGTTTGCAGACAATTTTTAAAATATGATAGACTATGAACTCATTAAAGATAGATACATTGGACCTTCTCAGACTCTCTACTCTTATTTCTACTCGGTCCTTTTCAATCTTCCCCCATTTCCATAATTTTGAAATCGGGCTGTCCTAGGAAATTTAGAATTGTCCAGAACTTCTCCTTCCCCCTTTTCCCATCTACACATTAATGCTGCTAATTTCCCTGCTATATGGGAAACCTTTTCCATTATCTACCTTTTAATTTCCTATTTTCCCCCAGGACGAGAAGCAGCAACATGTGATGTTGCTGAAGCATATCCCATCATCCCACTACATCCATCCCCGTGAACAGCAGCAGTAGTCCATGACTGCCTTTTTCCCACCACAGACCTCTCTCACCAATCACCTCATTCCTAGTATGATGCTAAATTTACATTTACATTAAATGGTATTTACTTCCTTTTGGAAGAGCTAGAGATTCCATGGGAAGGGTCTGAAGACCAAACATTTACTATCTACATCATTTATATTGGTTTTGTGGAACCTACCCACTTGTAGGATTGCACTTGCATCCAGGAAAGTTGAAAAGTATCTAATGGTGATAGATGAATAGTCACAATGCACATCCCATATCCTAAAAGTCATACAGTCACTGTATGGCAAACTGTTCATTGAAACACTATATTGGCAGTGCTCACACAAGGTTCTAGCTACTTATGTGTCATAGTACACATTTTGCTCCTTCCTAATGAATGAGTTTGGGTTTGGCACTGAAATGGCTGAGTGTGCCTACTGCATAAGCAAGGTCCAGGCAAGTTCCAAGCATGAGATATATCAATGACCCTATGACCATGAGGTATGAAACCTGTTTGCCTTCAATGATCATTTCTGGAATTGTCTGATCATGATTTGGATTAATTGTGGACAGTTGAGAGTTGTGTGCTATAGAGGTTCATGCTGGTATGCAGGTGGACATGCTGGTGCATTCCATCACTGTTTGGGAGTACTGTGATTGATATGGTTCAGAGTTTTTGGTCTCATTTTACTTCAATTCCAAGAAAGAATTTGGCTTCCCCAAGGTCATGCATTTTGAAGGCAGCAGAGAGTTTTGCTTTTATGGAGTCCATGAACTTTTGGGTGGTAGCAGCTAGGAGTAGGTCATTGACATAGAGGACTAGGAAACAGATTTGGCCATCTTTTCAGAATATATAGAAGCATATCTCTACATCTAAATGAAAGAATCAAAGTTCTCCAACCTTTCAGTTTAGGGTTTTGTTTCAAGTCTGGCCTGCTTGTTTGAGTCCATATAAGGAGCATTGGAGTTTCCAGCAATATCTGGGTTGGATTGGAACACCTGTTAGAGGTGACATATATAGATATTCCTACAGTTTGCTATTGAGATATGCTGTGGATATATCCATCTGATCCAACTTTAGATCATGCTTGGCAGCTAAGGTAACTAGGGTTCAGACTGAGTCAAGGTTAGCTACTGGAGTGAAGATTTCCTGGTAATCAACTCCCTCCTTTGTGTGAAGCCACATGCAATGATCTGGAGTTTGTAGCATTCAGTGTTTCTAGACTGATCCCATTTGATTCAGAATGCTGGTTTGGAGGTAATCAGGATTACTCCTTCCAGAATGAGTACAGTCTCATAGATGTGATTGGAGTTAAGATTTTGGAGTTTGTCTTCTAAGGGGACCTTGGTGTCTGGCTACCCTAGTAGAAGAAAGAACACCTCTGCATAGCTTTGGATACAGACTTGGTACAAAAAGACTATATGAGCCTCCTGATATGTGGAGAGAGGAGATGTAGGGACTCTGCAAACAAATTGCGGATCAGAGGAACATATTGCCGGCAGGAACAGTGGACTGACAGAGGTAACTCACATCAGGGCATTTGTATGATTTGGTGTGGCAGGGGCTGGGGGGTCCCTGATTTTATGGTTAGAACTATTGTCCTACATAGAGTATTGTACTCTAAGGTGTACACTAAAAAGATTTAAATAAAATAAAATAAAATAAAAAAACATCATGATCAAAGGCATGGGGAAGATGAGCAACTGAGAGTGTATCACAACCCTTTAACTGTTTCAATGAAATCATAAATACATACCATTGAATCATGCCTGTGATACCATTTCTGTAGGATCTGAGTAACTTGACTGTGCAATCTGAAGAGTGGCTCAATGCCTTCAAGAGTGACTTCATGTCTTCACCCAGCAAGGCAGCTATTTATAGAGTATCTGACTCAGACTATCTCAACCAAAACCGGAAACCAAACATATATGGGTGTAAATCCACTTGCCTAATAGGCAGGCAAGGGTGTGGGTTTCATTATGGGTCATGACAAATCAACCCGTGGGTAGACCCGCAGTGGGTCTATCTATGGGTCACCATTTATACAGCATTACAAAATACAAATGTTGTCCCAACCCAACTCCAATTTCTGTTCCTCCTTCATCTCTGGAAGGTCAACCACCCCCTTTAAGTCCTCTGCCTGACAAGCTTCTGTTGGAACCATGAGCTGAGACATAAGAGTGCACAGATAGAGTGGACCGACAACCCCAAATGAATGTGGAAGAGCACGAGATGCCCACAGCTAATAAGCCGCTTGATATCAATTGAGGTCACTCTGAGGGATATATGAGCAGAAAGAAAATACATAGTATAGATGATATACCTACCTGAAATACTCAAGTAATCAAGGGCCATCCATGAGAGGCATGGATATGCCACATGACACTCGTACCACCAGGCAAGCACATCTGTGACATGCTCTACATCAGCCTGTAGATATCTATCTAATTCATTATGGCTGTCTTTTAGTTTCAGAGGCGCCAGCACAGGCATCCGGTCAAATCTGTTACCAGATTTCTGTTCATTTGTTACCACTGGCAGAATGTTTTTGCAGCATTTAATATGCACTGATTGGTCTTCAAGCACCTCGATATCAGAGTTTGGTGCCTCAAAGTCAGTAGTGTTACTAGCATATGAATTGTCAAATTGTTGTCATACTAATCTCTTAGCAGTGTCAATCCAGTCATCTGCCCAGTTGGTGTCCTTGAAATATTTGAGCTTATGATGAGAGTGTAAGACTTATATGTCATTAAGTTAGTGTCATGTCATTTATACTGGTCAATTTACTTACTCATTGCAATCCTATACACTTCTGAGCTGTCCATCAACAAGTAGTAGTGATTGAGTGTCCAAAGCACAATAGTAATACCAGCACAAATGGGGCAAGACAGTTGGTCATTGTGTGCATGTTGTCTGAGCTTGGTGTCCATAGCATCCATCACTGGGATTACCATGGTAAGGTTAGGTGTTGCCCTTGAGAAATACTTGGTTGTATTTTTGAGAATCTGGTGTACCAGTGTAAAATGGCATATCATTACAGTGAGAAGTTACAACACACAGCCACACCATGTGTGATTGTGCACACACCTTCAATACATCTCACAGTTCATCAAGCATCTCCCATTCATCATTATCCAACTCACATGATTGTAATCCCCACTCTCTGTCCTGCATTATTCTGTTGACCGCTTTTCTGTGCTCCAGTGCATAGTTGAGCATGTCAACAGTGGAGTTCCACCTTGTGGCAATGTCTTGTGGCAAGTTTGTGATCAGTAGTTTCAACTTGTCAAGAATGTGCTGCTGCTATGGGAGCAACTTTGTTGTTGAGTTGATGATCTGTAGACTAGTTTACAGATCTGATGGGATGGTCATTAGTGAGGTACATTGCAAAAATTAATGCTTGTACTAACTTTGACCAATGCTAACTGCACTGGTTGAATTGACATTCACAGCTCTTTTTTTTCCTCAGAACTCAACTCATTCATCTCATCAACCAAGCCATCAAGGTTATCATCAACTGTATTGTCTGCAACATTGTCATCAAGTTCCACCTTAGCAATCTCCTCCATATCCCTCAACAAATGAATCTCTTCACCTGTCAACTCAATATCTGCAAGTTGGTTGCCTTATTTCACATTGAACGCATGCAGCAAGGACTTAGCAATGAGGTTGGTCATGTGGATGTCAGAAGAGGATTGTTGAATGGAATACATGGCCTGGATCTCTGGCACAGACAGCAAGGTGATGATCACCACCTCAGCTTTCAGCACAGGCAACGACTATCCCCATGTTTGCTTGGTTCTCCATCTAGACAGACCTTTTAATATGTTGGAATACATTCAAGGACAAGGAAGGGCAGGCTGAGATAGCCTCCCAGCGACCTGTTACACACTGGTATCAACAAAGCCATGGAAACAGAGAAAAAAGGAGGATGAGCTTGAAAAAGAGAATGAACAGGCCATCTTGGATCATCTCTATCTCTATGACATCACTGCATATGTGGACATAAACAACCAATGCTGCTTGGTATGTGAGAATGATTCCAGCCATTGTCCTTAAGACATCCAAATGGCAAACATATCTTGTCAATGGAGTATGTAAGATTAAAAGAGTTGAAAACATTGGACAAGGCAGACAGACTTCGCAGAGCACTGCAAACATGCCAGAATCTATGCTGCATCTGTCTAATTCATATATGCTTACCCCATTAACATGCCCTACATCGCTGTCCTGTATTGCAAGACAATCTACAGACTACATGATGTGACTCTGTGGAATGGCATAAACAGCTCAGGTATCACAAGCACCACTCCAAGATTTGCTATATCTGTCATGTGCCACAGGTTGATGATGATCTACATTCTATCTTTGTCAAAGCATAGCAAGGTGAAGTAATCGACTGTCACTATGCAGATATCCTTACCCCTCTTGCCTTTGCCATCTATCACCATCCCTAGCTAAGAACATTGGGAGAAGCACACTTTGAAACAAAATGGGGTAGAAATACCATGTCATTTACAAACTGGCTGATGGCCCAGCCAAAGAAAGAAAGCTACAGCAATCTGGTAGACATATTCCTTTGGTACATCAAGACTCAACACACAATATGAATGACAGTGGTAAAGGAATGTACACATATGTATCTCTTGTATATATTTAAGCTTGAATGACAAGCATGCACAAATGTTATATTAGTTGTGCTGCAAGAGTGAGAAACATTATCCATCAGGTCTCAATATTATAATTATGTAAGAAATAACAACATATATAAACAGCCCATCTGTGATGGCTGAGTTTAAATACCTCTTGAGGGATTTGAATAGGATTTGATGAAATGGCAGTCATTTCAAAATGACAACTCATTCAAACAGTTTTTTGACTTTATACAAAATAGGGTATATAGTACTTGGTATGACCTTCCTTGGCCTTAATAACTGCTTGAATCCTTCTAGGCATGCTTTCTATCCATTTCTGACATTTCTCCATAGAAATCTTCCCCCACCCTACCACTCCCCTATCCCATAACTGATGAACCCCTATGGAAGCCCTTTCATAATCTGAAAGACATTTTTTGAGATGACTCCAAGTGTGTTTAATGAGATTAAGGTCTGAAGACTGAGCAGGCCAATCTAGAAGCTTGGTATCTTGCTCCTCAAACCAGATCTTGGCTCTTCTGAAAGTATATTTGGAATTATTATTTTACTGGAGAATGACTTAATCTGGAGAAATTACAAATTCCACAATGCTTTGCAGTAAGTCTCCCTTCAAAATGGTCACAAACTGGTCAGCATCCATCCTCCCCTTAACCTCACTCAAAATTCCCACACCATCCCATCCAATACAGTCCCATACCATAAGTAATCCTTCTTGAAACCTGACTGTAATTTAACTTTCTTGGAAGTTAGCCCCTTCTTCTTATTTTTTCTTACATATTCTATTGAATTTGATCTCATCTGACCAAATAACCCTCTTCCAGTCTCCACAATCAAATTCTGATACTGAGAGCAAGAACAATCTCCTCTTTCTATAAGTAGCAAAGAGAGGTGGCTTTTTCTTCATTACCACAGCCTTTAGAGAGGCCTCCTTCAGGGTATTCATTACTGTCTGTGGGAAGACAGGAGTGTTGATGATGGAATCAATAAGATTAGTGTCCTAAATAGCATTACTGGCCTTCCCAGTAAGAATTACTGGACAATAATGTGTTTATTGGTAGAAGAGAGTTTGGAAAGACAGCCACCACAATGATTTTCCTTCTCTAGTTAAGGGCCCTGGCCACAGTAGACTTCCCTATGCCAGTTTGGGATGCAATTTTCTGGCAGGAAAGATCAAAAAAAGCAAGAAAGATGATTTGGGCTCTTTAAACAGCAGAGAGATTTTTTATGGTGGGAATGAGTAATTTATTTGTGATGGCAGGGTTTACATATGCTGTAGAATAATTAATTACATGATGGTGACATAATATAGTCATTACCTAAGGTATCTCACCATCTTATAGCATTCCAGGATCTGATATATATAATAAGAATTTAAAGTCAAATAACTGTCCCAATGAGTTGTCATGTTGAAATGGCTGCCATTCATCAAATCCTATTCAAATCCCTTGACCCTTGGGCCCATAGAAAGCCAAGAGTAAGTGCTTTATTTCATACACTCATGTGTTAGGGCAAGGGTTAGGGGGTATTGGGGGTTATTGCATTTAGTAAAAAACATGCAAATATTGGGATAGCTTTTTGAGCCACTGTACTTACCTAGACTATTAACAGTCTAACAGTATCAACACCAATCAAGACATGAATATGGTAAGTAGTGTAAGGTTTTTGGACACAAACGACTGATCAGTTATGCCACATTATAGTTCATTGTCATTGCTCAGTTCTATCAGATACTGTTTTTCTCAATAGTAAACCATGGTCCTGATTCTAAATTTGTTGCCTAGACCATCATTTCAGGCAATGCTCCAGACATGTTAGAGACACCAAGGGTAAGAGAGTATATATGATACCAAGTATTCTCAATGGGCCTTTGCTCACTATTTCATTTTATACATAGCAACCTTCTGGTTTCACTGAGGTAAGCCATTGTTATTGTATGTGCTTCAACACCAACATTGACTCTATATCATCATAAACAGTCCACCATGGAAGAGATATAGGAAAGGACTAGGGACATGGATGTCAATGACAACAGTGAGGTCAGTGTCATTTCTTTGGCACATCTAATGCATCAGTTGTGCCAATCAACTGATCTATCATCTTAGACACTTATGGCAAAGAACACTAGCACTGAAGTAGTGCAGGATGACAGTGATTCAGATAAGGTAAGTACAAGTCTAATACATGGTTCTTGAAGCACAATACTAACTATGAGATTAATAGGATGATGAAAACAAGGATGAGACAGAAGAGGTCTCCAAGGCAAGTTTAAGAACAGAAATTAAGAATAATCCAAGCTAACTCTAATGGAAAGGACATTCAGGCAAAAGGAAAAGGAAAAGGCAAGGCAACAGTTAAAGGAAGGGCAAGCAAAAGGAGAAAGAGTCAGCAGTAAGTTTAGGGTTCATTCAAACAATAGATTATCCATTGATCAATTCTATGTGATCTAAATCACAAAGCTTATAGTAAGTCAATCAGAAACATTAAAACATATCTCTTACCTGTCATTCTCATATAGGGACACAAAGTGAAGGGAGTACAGCCTTCAAAAATCCAAATTTTGCACAAGAATGTTAGGAAGCTTATTGACCAAGCAATATTGGGGTATGCATTGGTTTGTGCCATTGTTACAACCCAGAAATCCACCAAGTCCAACTCCGGCCAACTCTGGAATACTTCGGAACACCATTTGACCTCAGACCTGGATAATTGACAAGTCCAACTCTGTTCCAACTCCGGAATACCTCGGAGTACCTTTGACCTCAAGTCAATGGACATATCTCAGACTTGTACCTTGGAATTCTGTATCTCTAATCAACCCTCTTCAGTTCTAGCTTGCTTTTCACCTGTCAATCGGTACAGCCCACCCTAGCTGTGTTCCGTGCTCCACTCTGATCATCATTCTGCTCCTATGTACACCACCTTGCACAGTATTTACAGACCCAGATCTCCTCTGGACTTTTAGTGTATATAACACTTCTGTATTCTCTGTTATAGTAGTAGTATGAAAATCTCGTCGAAACTATCCTAATCTCATCTGACCTCCTTGCCTTACTATTCATAGCCTCATCTATCATACCCAACCCTCCATCTATATACACCCCTTCATAACCTTCACCTTCACCTCTGAAATATGAGGACCAGTGAGTCTAGCAAGGGCGCAACACATAAGTCCTGCGCTGATGTCCTCAACAACTCCGCTCCTCTGGTCATTCCGCCCTCTGACAACTCTGGGCATCGCTGCTAGTCAGTAACCCATGTTGGCACCTCCTATGCGCCTTGTTCAAACGGACTTCAGTCCATCAAACTCAGACTTGACTCATAACCTCAAATAGCTCCAGTACACCTTTACCTTGACACCTCTGAACCTCTGCTGGAGCTAGACCAGTCAGGAGAAATATGGATTGTAACAGCCATATATGACAACTGTCTAGGCAAAGGACCAGCAATGCAGCATCAATCAATCAACCTATGCAACATTAATCTGAATTTCATTCACACTTTTGTGCAAGGTATCAAGAAACATGGTCTACAGAACAAGATCATGACCAATGCTATCTATCTGGGTGTTCACAAACAGGATGTGGACCTTAATTCACTAGCACTACTTTATGAAGGGGAGTATAACAACCGGATCCGATGGACTAACTTTGCAAAAGAGTCACAATGTCTCCTTTACAATGGCAACCATAGGTTGCATTATATGCAGGTAGAATCAGACTTTCAGAACATTTATAATCAGTGGAATAAGGCCAAGGCAGAAGCAGCATCAGCAGCCAGTGGTCAGATAATAGAGTTTAATTGGAAAGTTTATAGGATAGCTGAAGAGTATCTGGAAACTAAAGGTGCTTGGTTGGCAAAGATATTGGATTGGAATAAGTGTCTAAATTTTGACACAACTGATGAATCAGATGTGCTAAAAAACCAACACAACTGCTAGATCTTATAGAGAAGCACCCAAGGCCAGCTTTGGCATCTATATGCTAGGAATTAATTTAATCCTACCATCCCATGATGATTCAGATACTCATCTCTTGTATACAGTCTTTAATCTGTTGAGCACCCTCACCACAAAGACAGACAGAAGTAAATATATTGATTTAGTCCTGACTGGCATGACCAACATCTCAGACAGCAAAATCACCTACATCCTTCAAGATAATGTTTTATTGGACTCTACCCTTGCTCTGTTTTGCTTCAAGCATTTCCATGAATTGGAAAATACCAAGATGGGTCTCAGTTTGAAAACCATGAATGACTGGCATGATGTCACTGGTGGAGTGAGTGACATGTTTCCATATTCTACATGTGCTTTAAAGAGCTATTGCAGGGTGAAATGCAATTCAAAAACCATGCAATCAGTAAGTGACATTACAATTATGCAGTATAACTGATCAGTCATTTGTGTCAATTTTCTGATATGCTTGATTATTCAGATCTATGTACTACTCTTCAACCAACAGCATAACAAGCTCATGCCAGCAAAAAACTGATTGCATTCTATCTCTCTGAGCCCAGATGATACCGAAGATCTCAATGACAAGAAGTTTGTGGCAGCTACCACCAAATATGTCACAGAGGCAAGAACCCACTGCATCAACTTAGGTTTTCATCAAGAGTATGTCAATGGACTGTTGCACATTCCACAGCCAAAGATAAAGAGCTACTCTGAAAACAAGAGTAGTATGGAGCTTGTACAAGCTGATTTCATGCATTTCATTCATCCAGCATTACAACACACATCATTTCCTTGGCTTAGGGAGAAAACCTTGAAGAAAGGCATAACCCTTAACAAGAAGTTGATTCATATGTTCAAACAACACCAGACAACAAAGAAGTTCCTCAAAACAAATGCAGCTTGGGAATTGTACACTATACTGGATACTGCATTGATAAAAGTTTACAATCACTTCCATCCAAGCACCAAGATAGATATTTGGCAATTCTTTGATCAAATCTCCACCCAGCCCTATATAGCAACTATAGAGCACCTTGATTTCAAGGAAGGTACAATCAGTGTTGTTGAAATCTGGGTATTTGCTTTCTGCTCTTCTATTCCATAACCCAGATTCAAGATTTGATTACATCAATGGTCCAGACCTTTGGACAATAGGTCCAAGTACACTATCACATATTACTCAACATATGACATCATAGATAACTGCCATTATTGCTATTGGCTATAGATAGGACTCTTATTATTCATGATACAATATGACTCATTCCTATCTTTTATCTTTACCTACCCTAGAGTAGAGATATACAGGTACAAACAATACCTGAACACTATATAGAGGAGAGCTCACTCTGTATTGCTCTCCTCAGTTCTTACACTCTCTCTTATATAAGCATCTCCTCTTTGCTTCTATAAACTCCTCCACTCCTCAAGCTAGCAACCTCTATCCTCAGACTTAGTGAGTACCTCCTACTAGGCACATACCTTTCTCTTGTCACTTGCATTATGCTTGTGGCACCTACTGTCCTCACAGTAGAGACAAACGGAGTACCGCACATTTTGTTAGGTTATGAGCCCTGCTTAATCAAGGCTTGACATATTTGCACTTTCCCTTCACCCTTGATCTAGCAGAATGGAGGCTAGAGTTGCTGTGAGTTTCTCCCAGACTATTGTTCTTCTTGGACATTGTCTCATGCTTGTTGCTACCAACATCCTCTGATATGCATTTGGGGCTATTTACTTCTTTGTTCATTAGTTTGGAGATATCCTCATTCAAGTCAATAATGGTTATTTTTCTCTTGAAATGAATCACACTGCTAATCATGAACATTACTCATTGCATCTGGTTTTGTCTTCTAGACTCCAACAACCAGTTCAACAGGTTCGTGGTGATTCACCTCTGCCTCCATCAAAGAGACCATCATCTTCCTAACCATTGTCTGAACCTGCGATCAGAGTAACCTATGAGGTTTGCTCTGAGAGACCCTCTTCGCAGTCATCATACTTCCCTGCTCCTGAAGAAATCCATGCTCCCATCATTCCCACTTCTTGCCCAGAGGATCACCACTGTCATATTTGACTCACTGCCGATTTGACACCTTTCCATCTTCCTTGCCCTTCTTGTCAACACCACATTGAAGAAGGAGAATACTATGATGGACTTACAGGACTTGGTGCCCATACATCTGGAGTCTATCACAAACAACTCGTTTGAGGTGGTTACATCTTTGCTCCAGCTTACAGACCCTTCAGAGGAAGAACTAGATCAGTTTCAATCCTCTCTGACCTTCCAGACCTAGTTAATAGTCCAGAACCAATTCCTATCCCTTCTCTTCCTGCACCATTTCCTTCCCTACCACCTTATACTCTGTCACACGATCCTCTTAATGGCGAACCTCTCCGAATCCCAATGCCGGAACTTGAATCTAGGCTTACCTCCAATGAGCTTCAACACCTTCGAGAACAGTCTTTGGCAACAATCCATCGAGTATCACTTGACACCTTTGGCCAACCCAGATCAAGGAGGAATATGTCAGGAGGCGATTTTCCAAGATCCCCTTCTGCTACCACCGAAGAATCTCTGCCACCCTATACATCATCAAGGGAGGGTAGTCCCTTTCCTTAGACACACAGGCTTTGGT
>JBBPTD010001227.1:0-11704 GCA_038093895.1 Boletus aff. mottiae
GAGACCAAGGTTGCTCAGACGACGCAGCTTGTCAGGGTGACCATCAGGGGTGAGGCGATCGGCATCCTTGTGTGTCGAAATCGCATCCTCGAGATCCCTCAGCTCCCCGAGGCGCTTGAAACGAGTGATGAGGGAGCTCCCAAGGGAATTCAAACAAGTCGGCTTGTGAGGGTGACCATCAGGGGTGAGGTGAACGCCATCTCTGTGTGTCGAAATCGCATCCTCGAGATCCCTCAGCTCCCCGAGGCGCTCGAAACGAGCTCTGAAGGAGTTCCCGAGGTCGTTCAGACAAGTCGGCTTGTAAGGGTGACCATCAGGGGTGAGGTGAATGGCATCCCTCTGTGTCGAAATCGCATCCTCGAGATCCCTCAGCTCACCAAAGCGCTCGAAACGAATGATGAAGGAGGTCCCGAGGGAATTCAAACAAGTCGGCTTGTGAGGGTGACCATCAGGGGTGAGGTGAACGCCATCCCTGTGTCGAAATCGCATCCTCGAGATCCCTCAGCTCCCCGAGGCGCTTGAACCGTAACCTCAATGCCGTGCCGAGATTCCCTAGTCCTACGCGGTACCCGTCATCCCAAATCGAAACAGATCTGACCAATTGTTGTAAAAGTGTGATTGCTCGTTGAAGGTCGGCGAGATCTCCATGTTGTTCGAACCGCTTCAACAGCTGGACACTTGAGCTCCATGGGTCCTCGTCTATTAACCGCGAACTTGAATCCGAGTCCACTGATGATTGCCCACTTGTATGGTCAGGGCCAGATCTATGTCTGGCATATAATTGCAGCATGACAGACACAGCTCGGTTTTCATCACTGTCAGTGGAGCTGAGCTCCATTGCCTCATACAGCAATACCTCAACTCGTGCCCCATCGTCATCGTCTCTCTGCTTCTCGAATCGTGCCAAATGCACCGCAGCCAGCTGAACCAATGTAGATGGACGGTCAGTGTGACCGACAGGACGGGCCGCAAGTGCATCGCGATACAAGCGAATGGGGATCTCGAGGGAACCAATCGTGTCCTTGACCTGACAGAGGATGAGCCTCGCCATAGCCAGGTTCGACTGAGCGGCCGCGCGACAAGGATGGTCGACTGGACAATGGTTGAGCGCCCGCTCAAACTCTGCAACCGAATGCTCCAAGTCTCGTTTTCCCCCATGCTTCCGGTGACGTGAGAGAGCGCTGTGACCACGATTCGTTGCGTCTTCCAGCTCGTTTAAAGTTTCTGTGGTTGACTATAGACATACAATGATCAATCAGGATCGTGTTGACAGAAGTAGCCTGCTTACACAAACAGGGCCGAGGACCCTCGACGCTGATGAATCACTGCTCTCGACATCACGCTGTTCGACAGTCACAAGAATAGATGAACATGGGGATACAATGTCACCATTCTTTGGGAAGAGGGTAAATGCTACGATAATGTGAGTACCCGGGTCGTTACGCAAAATCCTGTCCCACTTACGAACGTGTCTTGTACTGCGATCCAATAGTTGATCCACAGTGATTGTCAACTTTCGCAGGTGTTCCCCAGTACCCAACATGGGCTGGAATTCGAAGGATGCATATACCTCAAAAGTAACAGTAGCTAATCGATCTGACGGTCTATGACTTCTGTGAGCATTAACCTCGATTGGAGAAGGAGAAACTCACAATGGGATCGGCCCACGCCATTCAATGACATCGTCACTCACTGATGAACGCTTGTTTTCTGTTCTCCACTCATGGCCGCTGTGACGGACCATGGTGTAGAAGCCGGTGGGGAGTCGTCGAAGGCCAAGAGCGGGTTCCTTCGCTTGGATATCTACCTTGTCATTAGCATACTTTCAACTATGTAGGGAAATGACTCGCGCACTCGTAATGACCATTTCTTTGTCTTCGCCCATGTACGTAACAGAGCTCGACGAAGACGACGACCCATCCTGTGGTTGGTCCCCCGGTGCATGGTTTCCCTCCTCCTCTTGCTGCTGTGCGGAACTCGGAGAGGAAGGGTCACCCTGTGGCTTATCCTGGTGTTCAGATGTTTCCTGTTTCCCCTGTTCCTGTGCAGAACCTGGTGAGGAAGGACTATCTTGTGGCTGGTCCTTGGATCCGGATTCCTCCTCCTTCCCTTGCTCCTGCCCTGCATGTTGGGGATAAGGGCCGGAAGCACTGGATGTCTGTATGCCGTCCTACAGGATTGATCAGTTGACGAATTAGGAGAGAGCTCTCGAGACGCACAGTCATGGTGTTACACGGCGGCGTGCTTGATTCAGGTTGTGGCCGTTCCCCTCCGGTGCTCGATCTGCTGGTCATCGCTGGTTAGACTACGAAAGCATGCAACGAGGGGCATACCTGGGGCGCATTGAAGTCCATACTCGCTTCCACAGTAAACCGAACCTTGTCCAGGTCGACGTGCCTGGTTCATGTGGTGGTTGTTCTTCTCCGATGCCCGGTCTATCGCTACTCAGAACAGGGAACTGTCAAGGATGCAACAAGAGACATACGTGGAGCGTCGTGAAGTCCATACTCGCTTCCATAGTAGCCCAAACTTTGTCCTCGTTGACATCGTCGATTCGTATTGAGTCCTCAATCCGCGATTCATGTTGAGCAGGAAGGTGGGTTGTTAAATGGAGCGAAGAATGTGCCGAACGTTTATAAGCCACTTGTAAGATACAGCATGTGTCAGGGTGTGCACTGGATGGAAGGCTGTGAAGGGACATCCATTACCAACAGCTTCAGTGAGGCCTGCAATGTGCCACACACCTGAAGTTGCGGCGGGTGATGCATGATGGATCGCACGATGAGGCTGGTTTGAGGTGCATATCCCCACACCCACGTTCTAGAATCTATATCGTGCGACGATAGGGCAAACTACACATTCACGTATCAGAACTTTGCGTGCCTACGACCTCGCAGACGCACCCGCCCAGCCATATGGTGGTACCATCATCGCTGCCGTTTCCCTCTCCTCCTGCTCTGAGCTCGTTTTGGAGGTCAGTTCTATTTTCTCCCTTCCCAACTAGTAATTCCACCATACTCATGCAACGACGACGCCGGTTTCGCAGGCTTCCAACTCCCCAAGTCACGCAGGGCACTCCTCCCCCGCTCGAAATCTACACGCCCAGCACCGACACCTGATCGATTGTCTACCACGCCCCCGATTTCGAACACGGCTTCCTAGGACCCCGCTCAGTACACGGTCTAGTCGCTTTTGTTACACGTACGAACACTCCGCAGACCATCCTCGTCGCGCTGCTGCATCACAGCGAAAGGGACGTCTTGTCGGTCGGACACGCCGGGGCTGGCATCTTTTGGGACGACGTGCGACTCCTCGTCGTCCCACCCACGTCCACATCGACCCCAAGTTTGGAGCGGAAAGAAATTCGCGTCGAGGGTACATAACAAATCCCATCGTCGAACCAAACGCGCCATGTTGACAGGTTCCGTACACTAGGCACCACCTTGCCTGAACCTCGCGGCTGGTTCCCCCCGCGTCGTACTCACCAGAGGACCACTCTCGTCCAACGTACGGAGTGGTCAGGTGTGGGTCGGAGACGTCGATCTCTGAGACCAGGTATGCGATTCAAGTACACAAGGAAATTGGTCGTAAGAATGGAACGTGGTCAATTTATGGTGGATAACTTCATGATATTTCTTTGGTATGCGATGTACACATAATGCTTTTTCGAGAACCCAATCGAGATGGGAGTGCCGCACCGATCAAAATATCGACCAGCCCAAAGCAGCGGCGAAGAGTTGAAAAGAAAGTGTCCTACCTACCCGAGTATGTATTACTGCCCTCTTTGTGTGTGCACTGGTTCCAAGTCTTGTCTCACCTTACACATACCGTACATATTTGTTGAACGGGCGTTGCGCTGCACCGCACAAGCCAAGTACCTGTGGAATTTCGACAAGCCATGCCTTTCGTCATGTTTATCTTCCGCGTGCATTGACAGCCCCCGGTCCTAGTCATCTGGTCTAGCTACAACGCAAAATCCTGTCAGTCTAGGCTGCAGAAAATCGGCGAATGAAGCCTACCGGAGAGGAAGTCTGCTATTACACAGACCCCGGCATTTGCTACCATTTGTAAAGAGTCTGGATTAGATTCGATGGCGGGGACGCGACATGGGAATCACGACATCCAGCCCCCGAGCCCTTCTGCAGCGCCTTGTACCATCTCTTTGACTTCTTCGATGGTGACGTCAGGAACCAAGCGCGTCCTCCGTCCGATCTTCTGGATTTCACTGGCGACAGTACTCAGCTGATCGGACTTGGACGAGACATCATTCAGGGCAATATCGAACTTCGTCCCTGGCAAGACGCAAGTACGATACTACGCCCAATGTTCAGGGCGGATCTGGTGATGAGGGCGACTCCTATGGCAATAGACATGAGCTGAGAGGATAAGTTGAAAGTGAACAGTGTAGTCAGTATTGCTTAGCTGTGTATCTTCAGTCGTGAAACAAGTCAAAAGGCCGACTCATCTGCAATTTGTAGACAATATAATTACTTGTCCTCGGTCTCCACACTTACGACTGAAATGGTCTAGGACGTGTAGGTGATTTGCCGCACGTTGGGACCAGTTCCACTCCTTCGGTGCCGCAGTACTCACTCAGCTCATCCAAGTTTGTCCCCAGCTCTTCGAGACAGGCAACAAAGTCGTGAATAGTCAAGCTTGATCGTCCCGCGAGTTCGGAGAACTGGCCATAGGCGGAGGCTAGGAGAACGAGACATCTGGTCAACAAGTTTGAGAGAACGGACATTGCTTGAGAAGAGGTTCGAGCGAAACTGTGCGCATGCAAAATCTTCATCACGGTGACCGAATCGACGAAAGGTCACAAGTTGTGGCTGTGCATATTTTCGGTATTGCCGCTGCTCGAGCCTAGTATACTAGGAACTGTGCCAACGGGAAGCCGTGTCTTCTCTGTCGTCTGAACCGTTTTCTCGTAGAGGGAACAAAAATTGTGACAGAGGTGCATTCCACATATGCGTCGATCGGCCTCGGTGGTAAGTACTGATGACACTGACGCAGCAGCATTCCAACACATCCGGCGGGCGACCCCCGCCAGCATTTAAATACCTGGTCCACCGCGCTGGCCTCTTCTCTCTAGAAACATTCACTGCGCGCCCCCCCTTCCCTCTGCCGTCGTTGCCCCTACTGTCCCTCACCTTTATGCGTCATTCGATATGGTCTTCTCGAACAAACTCACCTCCGTCGAGGACATCGCTCATTTATCCCTTCACCCGCTGGGCGGGTCGCCAATCGTTGCACGCAGAGCCCTTGGAACGCCAGCGTTCCAAGGGCAAAGTCGTTGGTATGTACCCCTGCATGATCTCATACCGGGCGGTCAGACGAACCCATCTTACCATAGCCTCATATCAACCTCGTTGCGGAAGGACCAACCATCTCTTCTCCCCATATGTCTTCCCAAGCACCGTCTTCCACCTCGTTGACCGGCCAAACGACGGTTGCCTCCACGGTGCCGGCAAAACCTGCTCGGTCGCCCGAGTTCTCTGACGAGGAGTCGCAATGCGAGTCTGACAACTTCTCGTTCCACTTCAGTCAAGATGAAGAGTGGACGGATGAAGTTGAAGCTCGTATGCAAAACGCGATAGATCGAATGTTGGAGGATGCGAGGAGACAGCTCGCCGTCCCTGTTCTCAACTTCTCCGTCCTCTTCCCCGACGATCTATTGGCGGATTCTGTCGCACACCAGACGGCAGCCAATCCCCGAACATCGCGTTCTGGTGCATCCTCACTGGAGGACTACGGCGATCAAGAGGACGAAACGGAAGAAGAAGACGGTTTGGGTATCGACAACGTCTGGGAGGAGTTGGCTACGTATGTACCGGCGAGACCGCTGACTCCCATCCCAGAGGAATCACTGGCCGACGAGTTCGTTGTTGAAGAGGACGCCTACTCTCCTCCACTGTCGTTCGAACATGCGATGTCGCCCTCATCTACACCGTCGATCGAAACACTGTGCGAGACGATCTCCGTGCACGAGGAAGAATGTCAAGACCAACGCATTCGAAGGGTCACAGGGTGTATCGACCTGAGGGTACGTTCCTCCCGAATCGTTCCCGTTTATCCATCAGCCAACTTTACACTTGCAGAAGGGTTTTGGTGGATCGGATGTTTCCATTGAGACGTCTCCTAGCCTCTCCATGGTTCCTGACCTCACCCTAGGACGGAAGCGACGACGATGGGTCGCAGACCTGGAGGAAGGTCTCAAAGTCCAGATCACGACTAAGAGCTCCGCCGAGTCACTGATTCCACCAAGGCCTCCTGACGTCTACCTACGACAGAGGCGGCGGCGATGGAAGCCTCCTGACCCCTACCGACGACGGAAGCGACAACGATCGAGGGAAAACATCAAAAAAAAAAAGAAGCAAAACTGAAGCAAAATCAATCAGAGACGACCATGGAGTCGAACACTAAAAAGCAGAAAACCTTGAAGAGCAAGAACGTGATACTTTTCTTGCGACCTTTGCCCTGGTGAGTTTTGGCTACTTTTCTCTCCTGACTCTGCGTTGGCGCTCTGCATGGGCAATGTCACCATCTTAGTCGAATGGAGTCGATCATCATGATGGATGTCCCTAGAGCGTCCGAGCATCCCTTTGTTGCTTGTGGTACGTCTGTCTGTCTCGTCGTACCCTGCCATGCTAATCTAGTTGTAGTGTACTTGTGAAACGCCAGCTGGCGACCGACTACACTCGGGAATTCGGGATGCAAAGTCATGACGCAGCTAATCCTGCAGTGACCACAGGACGTTTGGGAAGCAACATCGCTCTTGCAAGCACCCAATCTACATCCCCTTGGTAGAATGGCATTGTGGCAAGAGAACATGCTGGTGATTTGTGCCGAGGAATACTCGAGCTTTAGCAGTGTTAGGAAAGTTTCTTTCGTCTCGTTCTCAGCTCATATTCTTGATTATCTCATTCCGATCGCTCGCATTGTGCCAGCGTATATGTTTATGTTCCATTATCTGTATATAGGGTCGCTCATCTCGCTCCTGTATTTCCCCGGATCTTCGGAATATGTAGTTACTTGTTCGCCAGTCATTTATACTCTTCAAATCCGATCAGTGTGTACCACCGTGACGTGGCAAATAGTTGGGTCTGGTGTGATTCGAGTCACTCGATACTCATCCACGTCTTTGCCTCTGACACAGGACGGTATCAGAAGAAGTAGTAAAAAAAGTAAAAACAACTTGATTACACGCCGGCTTGATGAAGTTCTTGGTGGCGATATCATCAAGGGTACCTATTCTCGCCAAGGACAGGTCGCCCAAAACCTCAGACTGGGGTATGTACCTTGTTTCCTACCCTGAACCAAGAAAACGACTCGGCCCATCATAGGAACCGCTCCAACCAGACGCCGTATGTTATCTGTCGTCTGAACCCCTTTGCCAGGGCTCATCAGCCACGCAGCACACACTGGATACTATGTTCCATTGACCAAGATCGCAGATTTCCTCAGAGCGGGCGTAGAGGTCAAAGTTCTTCTCGTTGGTATGTCGACACCACCTCGACCGCCAAAAACAACCCACGCATTCCTGACTCTGCGCACACATTTGACGTCCACGCATTCCTCGATAACCTCAAGGCACCCCTCGACCTCGTCACGCACCGGACGAAATATTATGAATTCGTTCTATGTGCCATCTTCACCTCGCTCGTCATACCCAAGTCGAGGCTCCGACTACCAGCTCCCACGGGAATACAATCTGGACAACTACAAGCTCTGCACGCTCGCGACGGAGCACGATGCCAAAAAGGCGGGATCGGAGGTCGTGAAACAGGTCGAGAGCCCGCTGTTGAGTGGGTTGATTTATCCCGGGTTGCAAGCACTCGACGAACAGTACCTTGGGGTCGATTTTCAGTTTGGGGTTTGGGGGTTGATGTTAGGCGTCGTTGCATGTCTGATGATCTTGTACTCGTGGACAGCGCAAGATCTTCGCCTATGCGGAGCTGTACTTGCCGAGATGGGCCCATCTGATGAATACCATGGATTCTGGTCTGATGGGCAGCAAGATATCGTCTTCGGACCCGGACTCAAAAATAGACTTTTTGGACCCGCCGGAAATTGTGAGGAGGGGAACGTGACTGAGAACGGGTTGCTTGCGTTCGCCAAGGCCGTGCTGATACCCATGAGCGAACTACGCTCGCAGCGACGACGGGGCGATACGGGTGAGGATGAAAGGTAAATTCAGCTATCTCATCAATGGAATGAATCATTGCTTGCTCGTACGTGGCAGCATTGTGAGCTGATTTGGTACAAGCTCTCGTCAATGAGACACACCACTCGAACAACATACAATGGCTTACCAAGAACATCCAAGCGTTTCTCTTCCCTCATAAACTCATGAACAGTCGTTTTCGGTGTTCGCGCTCCGCGGATGAATGAGGTCTAGCTCCAACCAGACGACCCTTCCTGTTTCAACTTTGCGATGGCTACCTCTGCTTTGGTCTTGTTCCGAGCGGCCATGTAAACCTTTGCGCCATTCCGCGCAGCGTGCTTTAAGTATTCCGGCCCTGATAAGTGGGTCTGGTCGATGAGGGAAGATCACTGATCAACGTCTGGAAGCTACGCACTTTCCACCTGTCACGATCGATGATAACTTTACCAAACAAGTCTGGCAAGTCAATCAGCGGGTTGAAAGATTTGGGGAAGAGCCCTATCAAATTGCCGAGGCTCGCAAATGTGACTCGTAATTTCTGGACCCGTACTTGATTGGATCGATGACTTACAGATAACCTGCACCAACCAGTGATACGTGGCCCTTTGATGAAGTCACGCAGTATGCAGGTTAGTACTAGCTGCAAATTGAATTTACTGGATCCTGAGCCTTGTCTTCTTTTTCGGCCACTTAGCGGATCCATTGCCCTTGTATGTGTTCCATCGTCCCACTGACAGCTGTCGCTCCAAGGTTTGAGTATAATTAAGTGCGAGAGCGGAGTCCATTGGGTGGAGAAAATTGGGCAAGGAGTTGGCGTCTACTGTTTCGATGTTCTATTTGCGCTACGGTCACTCTATTGTCCCAGGTTGGCGTATCCGTACCAGTGTCCTCTTCAAAATCGGTTCAAGCCAGTAAAGATGTTTTGTTTGTGGTTGGCCGATCGAAATCGGAGAAACAAACGTTCGAGCTTTCTCGTGAACCCAGCTCGCGAGTCCGGCCATTGCGGCTACGTGAGTGCGAGTGCGTCTTATTGTCCATCTACGAAGACCTTCCTGCCCCGACGGTCTTGGCTACATCGAGACCCCCACCCTCCCCAGACGATGGCCACAGAGAAAGCCAGACACCCCACGCCGGATGGCAGTCCTGATTTCTGGGTCAGGTATGCACATCCCAATTTCCCCTCCCACCGTTCTTACGTGACAACCCGGCGCGTCGACTATGATCTGGCGGTTGCGAGGGAGGTGCTCAAGGTGCGTCCGGACGTGCTGGTGCTTGCAGGTTGGATGCATATCGTCAGCGAGGCATTCTTGGAGATGATGCGTGGCGTACCGGCGATACCGCCACCGTCATCGCACACGCCAGAGAGCAAAGGTGAGGATGACCACGGGCTACGCGTCACGCGTGATATCCCAGTGATCAACATCCACCCTGCATTGCCCAGCCAGTTTGACGGCGCGAAGGCGATGGAACGTGGGTTCGAGGCGTTCCAGTGGGGGGAGGTGGACAGACTTGGGGGTGATGGTTCACCGCGTCATCGCAGAGGTGGACCGTGGCGTACAAAGACGAGGACTTGAAGAATGACTATGGACCCAGGATGCATCGCACTGAGTGGGAGATCATCGTCGAGGCGGCCAAGCTGGTCCTGGACGAGGTCAGACCAATCGGTGATTGCTAGCGTCTACGGGTTGTTACCGGTCGCGAGTATTGTGCGGACAAAAGTGATGGGTGGCCCAGGTGTTTGATTATTATATTGGCCGTAGACCGCGGAGGGAGCTGTCACTGCGTGCAGACCACGACTATACTTCGAAGGAGAGCAACGTGCCTAAAAGGTACGAACATGGTGTGCGGCGGTGATGAGGTGGAGGTGCCAACGCAGTGAGATAGCGGCTTGCAACCGAGACACAGCAACCCTCCTCGGAATACGAGTCTTCGTCCTCGGGCCAATACTTGTGCAAGATTTTTGTGCCTATAGCAGGCTAGCGGGCGATATCACGTCAACATTTCCATCACACACTCGCAGTCAAGATGACTCACTGTGTTGTGTAGAGAGACCTCAGACGCTAACTCGATGGCTACATCTGCCATGGACAGGGGAGCACAGCTGGGGGAGACCGATGCAGTGGAAGAAGGCGAGGAGGAACGGGAGAAGATTGTCGAACGGCATTTTAGCGTGGATGTAAGACCAAGTTACTCTTTTTGACCAGAGGGCGCATTGTGAGAGGGACGTTCACCAGGGGGGACGAGTTGATACATGCCTTTAAGTCGTGTTGGAGTGTCACAAGGCCAGAGAGTGTGATAAATGGAACAGGGAAAGATGGCATGCCGTTGTCAAGTAGCTTCACAGAGGTAATTAATGTGTGTGTCGTCCGAACGCACTCGGTGGACCAGGCCATGATGTGATGGTCTCTGTACAGAATATGGAATGTGGAAGAACGGGAGCAGACGGAGCCTTTTTGTGCCAAAGAAGCGAATGAGTCGATGATCTGAACACGAATCATTATGGTAATGCTCCCTAACAGCGTGGAGTCTGGGCAGCTCGCGGAAGGATGTGATGGTGACCGGGCCAGGTTCTCGTTGCAATTTCCGAAACAACGCGGCGACCGACGTTGCTGTTTCATTACGGTACAGCATTGACGGGGCACGCTGCAAGCCACCACGTGTGAGACTTAGGAGGCTTTACACAGCGGTCCGGTGCGGTTGCTCACCGGGTGGAGACTGGCCACTCCTAAGCAGTCGGAAGCCCAGCCATGTTTTCGAAGTATTGGACGAGGGCCGCAACCCTGCTCATGACAGCATCGCTTGGGCCCCAGGCAGGGATCATTGTCTTCGTGTGTATAGGGCATCTCCGATAACAGATCTCAGCGATGGGGCTATTGTATGGGGAGGCAGTCAATGTGGAGAAATCAATTAGATTAGATAACGTGCTCACGATGTTGCTTCGTTTGAGCCCTGGAGAGGGTCCAAGTCCACGCCAGGCATCTGCAGTATCTCCAAGCTGTCATCAGACCACGCCTGATCGTAGGCGAGGATAAGCTTCAAACTTGTTGGCCTGCGACGAAGCCTCCCCAATTTGGCGGCAGTGTAGAGGGAGGACAGGAGAGTGACCTTGTGCAGGCTGAACTGGAAGTTTGGAAGACGGGTGGTGGAGTAGAGGGCCAAGTTGCAAAGGTTATTCCGTCTGCGCCGTATCAGGGTGCTACTGGAGGATCCTCGTATACCGGTGAGAGGGACATACCAGGACGGTCGCCAGGGCCCAGCACCATCATGTTCTGGTTCTTGAGAGCCCGAGAAGGAGTCGAAGATGATGATCTGGAAAAAAAGAGAGATGCGGCGGCTGGCAGCGTCGAGTGTCGCGGGTTAGACGGAGCCGTGCCAATGTCCAGGTCGAGCGCGACCATACACCGCAGGCATCGGCCTGGAATAATAGTCCTAAATTGGGCCTCAGTTGCGCCACCGGCGAAACATTTGAACATGGCTTTCTGTGGCATTCGAGCTGAAAGAAGTTTCGAGTTTGAGTATAGTGTACATGCCACTAATTCG